>JAODXP020009928.1:0-157594 GCA_027497455.2 Sardinella longiceps | reverse complement strand
TGTGGTGCCTGTATGTTTTCATACGGTGGGTTTTAAAGAAGATGGGTTTCAGGCCTGAGCCTCCTCCTGATGCTGCTACTCTCTGTAAGTCCCCTTAAACACACACACACACATATGCACACACACACACACACACATGCGCGCGCACACACACACACACACACACACTCAGACTCACACACACACACAAACATACACACACACACACACACACACACACACACACACACACACACACACACACACACACACATATGCACACACACACACACTGTATATACAAACACACACCAACACAAACAAAGCTTATAGGCTACATACAGTATGTACACTTAATACAGCACAAACCAATGTACCAAACAGATGTTTCATTTACTTGTTCTGTGTGTCTCAGTGCTGGAAAAGCCTTGGCGAGAAATCTACTGGGGGTGAGTGGTGGATGGAATATCTTAATTGTTATATTCTGTGCTTCCTGTTCCTAACCCTACACATTGAAATGTTCTAACCTGAATCTACAGTAGACGAGCCTTAGCGGCAGCAAATAGATTTACTGTGCTAGTACGTTTAGCAACGAGCCATAGGGACTTCGTAGGTCTTGTGATCAATGGAATCTGAGGTACCAGGGCCCCCCGTGGGGAGAGGACCCCTGAGGAGTCTGGAATTGTATTGCATGATGTGAGGGGGGCCCATGGCCACTACTTGCTCATAGGGCCCATAATCTGATGCCATGCCCTGCATGTGGGACACTGTTGGTGTTTACCAATCACAATGCCTTAATGTGTTTAGAGAGATTGAAATAATTTATGTATGGTGTTATGGAAAACAATTTTATTTTTTCTAAATACATCTCGACTGTACTGGACTGTATATAATGTTTTGTTGTAGGTCAGACAGTATTGTCAAGGACAAATTGTTAAGGATGCCCAGGGATCCATCTGTGCAGCAGCTCAGGATCTTGTTGAACGGCCCCGTTAAAGCAGGGAAGTCCTGCTTTGTGCACTCAATAAGAAGTGCCTGTATGAGGAGGATGGTCAACACTGCTTGTGCAGTGTCTACCAGTCACAAAAGCTTTACCAAAAGTGTGAGTGTAAAGAGTATTATGCAAAAAAAAACCATGGCCGTAGGGTCGTAAACAGACTACAGTCAGAATGACGTTTTAAAGGATAAATCCGGTGTAAATCAATCTTTGTTCAAACTCACCAAGTGCTGTAGATAGAAAAAAGAATTAGAAAATTTGATACAACATAGATTGACATCTTTCACTAAGTTACAACTTACGTTCAGTTTCATTTCATTATGCCCCATTTATGTGCCGAAACGTCATCATAACTTTTTAATTATTAAATTTTCTATGGACTTTAAGTGTGCGACACCTTTTTCTTTATTATTATGCCCCATTCAGCCAGCATTAGTAATCAGATTGTTATTAGGTATATGTAGCATGAAATTATCTCTCTCTATTTCTTAAAGGCAGCATATACCTGTAACAAAAGGGCTATTAACTGATACACACCAAATTTCTCCTGTAATGTCAAAATGATATCAAATTCAAATCTTATGGTCAATTTGCCTTACGCGACTTGTGCGACCACGTTCAGAAATGAACTGCTGGCATTACCTGGGAATTCCGGGCGGGATTAATTTAAATCAGTCGTCGAAACATATTAGCCAGAGAATGGTCATGGAATTGAAGTTTATGGCCCTATACTATGATGAAGTGTCACATTCTAAAAATAGAATTTTGATGGTTTCAAAACTGGCCCTGAACTAATTGATAGCAAGTTATTGTCTGTAGTATTAAGTAATTGCCTGTAGATGAATGTTTTGGTATAAAGGCATCTGCCAAATGCATTAAAGTAAATTTACTTACCATAATACTCCATTAAATGAAATTTAATTCTTTGACTGGTCACTAAGACAATAGAAAATAAAAATACCAAAGTGCCTTCCTAAGTTGTGGTTGCATGCAATGTTTTTTGTTGATATTAGTACAACATCCAAACATTTAAAGATGAAAATGGGAAGAGATTGCCATTTGTCATTGGTGATGTCATGGGCCTGGAGTACACTGAAGACACTGGGGTGCAGTCTGATGACATCATCAACATTTTACAAGGGCACATCAAAAAAGACTACAAGGTACAACCAGACAGACATCTTCAAAAAACAGTACGATATGTTAATGCAGACTGTATTACAGAGTCTCTCTCTCTCTCTCTCTCTCTCTCTCTCTCTCTCTCTCTCTCTCTCTCTCTCTCTCTCTCTCTCTCTCTATGCAGTTTAATCCTGTGAGAGCATGCTCAAAAGATGACCCAGGATATATCAAAGACCCAACTCTAAAAGACAAGATTCACTGCTTGGTGTTCATCCTCCCCGTAGACCAATTTATAGTAGACAACAGCACTGGAACAAATGTCCTTTTGAGAGAGGAACTCATCAAGAAAATGCAAACGGTCCGAGAGAAAGCCTCTGATCAGAGTGAGAATCTAAAAAATTATTAACTGTTGTAATTTTGAAATGCAGTGAAATTATTTACATTCTTTATTCATAGTCAGGGCATTTGTTTTCATTTTACAATAGTCATGTAGTTGTGTTACAACCTCCCATTTCATGTTGTAAGTAAGGTCTTGATGTTTTTCTACAGAAATCCCTCACGTGGTTGTCTTGACCAAAGCAGATGTAGCTTGTCCTCAGGTGAAGAAAGACATCCAGCAGATCTATAAAAGTAAAACAGTCTATAGAAAGGTGAACCATTTCAACAGTTTGAGTTGAACTAGCTCACTGTTAGCTTCTCTTAAACAAACTAGCCAACCATATTCATGATAAAATCACTATTTTTTGTATTATATTGCGTAATATTTCTGACTGCTTCATCGTTAATTTGGTCATGTGTAATGTAGTGGCAGCTCCCTTCCAGTGTTGGGCAGTAGCTAGCTACAAATAGTGAAGCTACTAGTTTAACTACATTTCTCAGTAGCTTGGCTGTAGTCTTTCCTGGTGAACCAGTAGCCTGGCACACTGCCCTTTCACGCCTCTCCGCAGGCGTGGTTTAGTCAAAAGATGCTTGCACGTGGTTGGAGCAACCTCATATGAATGACATGACACTTCGACCACTCACGTTGAAGCTTTGTGACGTAGGACGTGTCGTCACGTAAGCGCCGCCAGGTCAGGAACCAAAACAGAAACGTCATACCCACTGAAATCCCTCCCTACGATCCTGATTCGTCGTGCTGCCCCGGTTATTTCGAAAACGGAGGAGGAGAGCGAATCACTGGTGTACCAGAAGGTTTGTGTAGCCCAGCCCCTGGGCGTCAACACATAGCTTCTGGTTCACCAGGAAAGCTGTAGTGTAGCTATTTTTTGGCCATGTAGTGTGGTAGCTTTCCCATAAGCTACATTTTCAGGGCATCAGTTCACAACAGCAAATCTCTCATCTAGGCCATGCACAGAGGATCAGTTCTTTACAGAACTATGATGCATTTATTGCCTGACAGGTGTCATAATTTAAAAGTGTCCATAATGAAAATCAATTGATGTAGTTTAATTTAAAAAATGTTTTACCCATATGAAGGTAGGCTATATAAAGGTAGGCTACATTTAGATAGAATTAGTTACCTCCGCCAAGGAGGTTATGTTTTCGTCGGCGCATGTGTGTCTGTGTGTGTACAAAATAACTCGAAAAATACTGCACAGATTTGGATGGAATATTCGGACAACGTGTGTGTCGGGACAAGTAAGAACTGATTCGATTTTGGTGGCGATCGGTGATCCAGAACACCTTCAGTGACCACATTGTCTTGGCAGAGGTCTGCGCTCTCTGAGCGCTTTTCTAGTTACTATTGTATGTCTGTTTGAGAGACCTGATAGTTTGATCACTAATACAATTGGTTGGATCACAGAATTTATTCATAGGCCTTTTTTTGTGTATTAAAAAGTAGCTTCACAATAGTTAAGCTACTTCTGACATTTTTTCATAGCTTAGCTTGCTACATTTTGTCTTCCGGTAGCTTTGGTGTAGTGAAGCTTCATATGATGTGAAGTAACTGGTAGCTTAGCTTGCTACATTTACTGAGTAGCTTGCCCAACACTGCTCCCTTCTAGCTTTGCATGCCACAAATGGAGCGGGTGAATAGCAACCAGTCTGACGCAACAAAATTCTTCAACTCAAAAAATCTTCATTTAAAAATGTTTACAGGTGAATTAAATCAAATACAAAAATAAAACATCACTTCTTGGTTCTACATTTCCACAATAGTCGAAGTCTAATTAGCCTGTTAGCTTAGCAGGCCAGCAGGTCGGTCAGAAAACTATATCACCTCCACCCGACCTTCTAATGAAAGAATGTTCTTGACATGTGACTTATATTAAACTGTACATCAAGCGCATTCCCCCTAGTGGTGAAACACACACACTTCCCCATTATGAACTAATTCTTCCTTCATGAATTTACACTTTTTAACATTTCAGCATTAATTCTAATAACCAATAATTATTATTTAAACAAAATTACTTTTCTCCGTATGGCTCTTACATGTAATTTGATTTATTCAAATTTTTGGTTTCTTAAAATAATGGTGTAGGTGTAGGTGTAGTTTTTATATTGGATGCACTGAACCGATTTTTACATTGAATTAAAAAAAAAAGAAAAAAAGAAAAGAAAACTTGGATATCTGAAAAATTATCCAATCCATGGGCCGATCTTTTTGCTAAACTTATAACTTATTAGATGGCTCTTCAAAATGCGGTATAGGGTGTCAGCTGTAAGATTTACTATAGTTATTATGAGTGCTGAAATGATAAACACCATTTGCTGTTTTAAGGTCATCAATGGGGAAATGGAGATTAAATTGTCTCTCTGTCTTCTGTCTCTCATTGTGCATATGTGTATGTATGGTGCTCTCTCTCTCTCTCTCTCTCTCTCTCTCTCTCTCTCTCTCTGTTTGCATCGCATAGGCCCAATTATGTAGTCAGACGTTGGGGATTCCCCTGAACTGCGTGTTTCCAGTGGCCAACTACACTGATGAGACTCGACTGAACCCTGATAAGGATGCACTGCTGCTCTCCACTCTTGTCCACATACTGGAGGCTGCCAAAGACTTTGTGGGAGACATGATGGAGGACAACGACTTTGTGGAGGAGAGCTATGACTCTGACAACATGAGCCACAGTCGACCAGTCAACTTCAGGGATGACGTGGGAAAGGAATTAAGATGTTCCTAATGTCATCTACAGGGTCAGACGACATTAAAGGAATTATCCAGAGTGAATCAACACATAGCTCTGTTGTTTTATAGTGCTAAGCGTTATTGATAGCCATCCTCAATGACTGAATTTCGTGCAAAACTGACTGAGATAGCAAAAACGGCAGCTAACGCTATCAGAATGGGGCATGTCAAAACGAAACCAATTAGGTTTCGTTTTGACATGCCCTATTCTGTTAGTTTTAGCTGCCATTTCGCCAACTCGGTCTGCGCTGCACGAAATCCAATCATTGTGGTCGTTATCCATAGCTCTTGTCACTTTAAAACAGCAGGGCTCGAAACAACAGGAGTCGCTCGACTGAAATGTGTGGGAAAGTTTCCTAATGCAAAAAGGGCCGAATTTAGGAACTGGAAGTCCTACCTCCATGAAGATATTTACCCCATTCAATTTACATTTAAAATCATACAATGCACTTTTCAAGTGAATATGACCAGCCGATCTGGAGATATGATAACTCCCCAGTGATTTAATGTAAGCCAATTTATCTCCCTGAGGCTGTCTCCAAGATGGCTGCCAAGTGAAGGGACTTACCTTACCTTTGACGATACCAAAGACGTGGATGTCCCCTCAGATCTCCACTGAGTCAGTGCTCTTCTGTTTTGGCTCCTCCATCAGTCTATTTTCAGAGAGGCATGGAAAGCCATTTAACGCACACTGTATGTATTTATGTGTTTTGTGCTTTTTTGGGGGGTGTTTCAAAGCATAGTTGACATTTTTTCTTTATTACAGTGTCACTGTAGCCTGGCGAATGGCAAACTAAAAATTACGAGTGATATTTAGTCTGGAGACCTACCTATTGCATCTCTCGTAGCGAAAGCATCGTTTACGATTGCCCAGAGGCGTTTATTGGGCGCTACGAATATCTATTATAGCGTCTGTACATAGCTCAGAGCCAATACCAGAGGCACCACCTGAGGTAAAATGCAATCGAGGGCCGTACAAATCCCTTTTTGTTCTGTGATTGGATACCGAAAGCAGGCGAGAAAATTGGCCATGCTCACCATGCTGCTTTGCAGAGTGAAATGACATAAGCGTGCAAAGGAGCATGGGAACTCCCAGGCTAGTGTCACTGTGGGGGAAGCAGACTGTCTGGTCCAAATCATCTTTGGTTTTGTTTGGCTTTTCCCCAATTTTCTCCTAGCGTGCTTGTACCGAGATCATATGGCCAACTGAATCCTGACTCTTATAGCCCATTTCTATTAGCAAGTCTAATTCAAACTCACTGGGCATAGAACTCCAATGGTCTCATTTATGTATAGTTATATTATTCATTATTTTGTCCCCAGGGACGACTCTTTCCCAGTGCAAAAACTACAATGCTTTGGCCGGCCTAAGCAAAGTTTGGCCCATCGTCAGTGGATCAGAGGATGCTTGGGTTGTTCTGGTGTGTAAACGTGATTGTTTGTCTGTGCTGTGCTTTGTTGTGCTGAGTTTTGAACACGTTGCTGTGGTGTCTAGTAGCCTAATAACTAGCCTATTCGGTAGAAGTGTGGCGGCTGTTCCTGGTCGTGGGCAAGTATGTGCTGGGGTCGGCAGCAATCCTGTGTTTGTTTGTTTGTCTGTCTGTTTATGTTAGTCTGTCTACCACATCAACCCCCCTTTTCCTTTCCTGTGTCAAACCTTTATTTTGCCTTTTGTTCTGTCAATAAACTAGTTTACTTGTTTTAGTACTTCATTGTTTCCATCATCATTATTATTTTGAGTAAACTTGTGTTGTGTTATGTTCTTGGAGTTCATAAATGGGAATGTAATATTATCACTTAAATATTAACTGAGGACAGATGATTGATGATTAACTCATGATTAATATATTGTTTAGTCAGTCATCACAAAATGGTGGTTGATGAGGTCATCGCATCCAGAGTTACTAATTGGCTAGAGTTTGAACCGTGCCTTTCAGTGTGACTGTCAGCAGGCTCACCAAACAAGCTCATCTAGTCCCTGTGCAGGAACACAGGAGCTAAACAAGCACCAAATTCAGCAGCAAAAATGACTCCTTTCCTATTTCAATCTGTTACTTTCATTGAAACCAACTACTTCAGATATATGTATATACATGGACCTATTTCAAAGAGCAAGATAGTTCACTACCACCATAAAAATGTGTAATAACAATGGCAACAAACAACCAGTAGGTGGCGACATGCACTTATCAGTTTCTGTGCCCAGTCTGCTATGAGAGGAAATGTATTGATACGAGGTTAAACACATCTCTGCAGCAGGAAACTGCTTGCATGGGCACTAATCTGGACGACCTCATTATCACAAAGTTTTACTGAAACTTGCTGTCATTCAGTGAGAATCTTACATAGAAACAAAACCCACTGAGAACTTGCCTGATTATAATATATGCTTTGCTTCGTAGCCTAAAATGATCAGGGATTCTTGCTATTGAGGAACAATTGCTTGCTGGGGGTGTTTAAATTGAAAAAGATTGGATCAACCCCTGATGGATAGACTTTCTTATTCTCGCGCCGCAACATTTTCAAAGTTGTTTGATTGGCCAGGATGTGATGCATCCTGGAATGGATTGTGGGATTCTGCACTGCTGGATCCCAGTTCAGAAGGCAAGATGAAGCTCTAATGCAGGCCTCATTGTTTTCATTATCGATGAATTTAGCACACTGGATTATTCTGTAAAATAAATGTTTTAGTGTCTGTTACATTACTGTGTCCATGAACAGTTGTCATGAGTGAACAGATGTTATAGCAGGTTATTATAGGCCCTAAGTGAAAGACCAAGCTCTATATAAGATTTGCTGCTGTCATGTTTTAGCTGCTACAGCTTGCATACATACATCTTGCAGAAGCTTTACAGATTTTTTGGGGGGGGTTGTTGTTGCTGCTTAGCCTGAGTACTGCAGTCCCCACACACACACAGAGAGAGAGAGAGAGAGAGAGAGAGAGAGAGAGAGAGAGACTTTTTGTAAACTGCAGCGACAGCCTGAGTGTTGGTCTCACAGAACCCTGTGAAACCAACCTCCCCTGTACCACCTGAGAGCTGGCAGAGATGCAGTGTATAGCTATAAACCACAGCCTTCCTGTTGTTACAAGAGCTTTTTCCGCTTAGTCTATGAGTCTCTGTACATTCTGTACTGTTCCCACACATACTGTATGCTATAGACAGATTTGATCTGTTCTCACGGACAGCAGCAGAGAAACTACTGAGGCCGAGGGGTCACTTAGGTAAGCTGAATCATAGCCTTGACATTTTCTGATCTTGATCTTTGAATGAATCAGGGGAGCAGGACTAATTTTGTATTAGATCCATGTTCAGTTCGGGATATTTGGGATATTAGAACAGTAGATATCCTCTTTTCTCAATTCATGTCATACAGCCTTGAGGGCTTCAATTTGTCATTCATGGCACAGTTAAAGGCACACCAGATGCTGGTGTTTTATGCTCTCAACGGCACCTTCCAGGCAGCATTAGATTGATTGTTTGATTGATTGATTGATTGATTGATTTCGATTTATTTCAAGTGTAACAAAGGAACATACATGCACAAACATGTACATAAAAACGAAACATGCATCTAATACTTTCAAGGCACTACCTTAACCCTTAACCTAACCCTAACCCTGTTGACCCTAATCGTAACCCTAGATTTGTAGGGGTAGTAACTTGAAGGCAGCGCTGCCTGGAAGCCTCCCACACCAGGCAACCTTTTCTTAGGTTAAGTTACTGATTTCGCTCTGAATGAATACTCTTTTGGCATCCTATATTGTGTTATAGCTTAGGCCTACATTAGACAGTTACAGCATAAGCAATATTCTGTAAACTAAACTGATTGTAATTGAAAATACATTTGTAAGCTCAGTCAACCCCCCCAAAAAACGATAATTGCTGGTTCCACATGGATTGGTGAGTGTTTAGTGTTGTTGTTGTTGTTAGTGTTAGTGTTGTTGTTATTTTTTAATTTACATTGTAGGGGTGGCCTGGGTCCGCTCATACTTCCTGTCGCTGCATGAAATTTCGCGATCAAGTCAGTATGGCCAAGGAGACCATTTCCTTCACTATCAAGCGGTGGCAAATCAATTAGTTTTGTTTCAATATTCTTATCTTCTTGTCTTCATAACAAAGGGTTCTCTATGGTTACTTCCTTAAACAATTATACAAATAAAGATTTCAGAAACATCTCAAATAAATAAGTAACATAATACACCAAACAAAATACACATCTCCATACTGCCTCCATAGACCTGGTATGTTTCTTTCCACAAAGTGTATTTGTACCTCTGCTGTGGTTTTCAGGGACACACCACATATACTCTGTGCTTTTATTCTGACAGCAGGAAATGGGGTCTATGGGGTCTTACCTTTCAAGTTTACAGCGTGATACTGCAGACTCTCAATGTAAGTGCCCTTCTGCTGTATATTCACACCAATGTACACACTCTCTCTCTCACACACACACACACACACACACACACACACACAGAGAGAGAGAGAGAGAGAGAGAGAGAGAGAGAGAGAAAAAGAGAGAGAGAAACTCTGTCCACACACCACCAGAACCACTCTAATTGGTGTTTTCTGTCTCTGCAGTAATGGATAATGACTGGCGAAAAATCAACTGGGGGTGAGTTTATTTTTTTTTTTTTCAGTTTAGCTTCGTGGGGTAGTTTTTTTGCCACATGCATAAATAAGCCACTGAAATAGTTTTCTTTGTGTCAGGCTTTTGTGAATAAAAGGTGGTTGTGACTAAAGGCTACATAGAGATGGGGAATGGGTTGTTTAGTTTCTCAAATGCCTAGACCCTCTTTATAAAATGAAGTTGAGGGGCTGGTTTCACTACCAAGCTATGATTTTCAGTTTCCCAGTATCATTTTCTCATTTTCACCAAATTGATTTATTTGTTTGCTTATTTAGGCGTACAAATAACAATGACACGAAGAAGACAATGACAAAGATCCAGTCTCCTAAGAACATCCGCATCCTTGTTATCGGCCCTGTACAAGCGGGGAAGTCCAGCTTCATCCACTCCATCAAGAGCATCTTTCAGGACAAGATCACCAACTCTGCTTACTTAGTGTCAGCTGGTGATAAAAGCTTCACTAAGAATGTGAGTCCTTTTTTTCTGTGTGTTCATTGTGTATAAATGTATTCAACAATGTTGCACTGATTCTGTGAAAATTCTCTCTCACACAAGTGCTCCTAGCCTGACATAGCCCACCCATAACACTACTGTTCATCCGTATTCATGATCTGGAGGTTCTTTAACCTGAAGTGATTATAGGGCAGGGGGAGTGAACTCAGCTCTGGTTTGAAGCGATTGGACAGCTCATCAAATCAGTCGATTGTTTGTTAACAGACTAAACCACCCCCAGAAGACAGTGCCCTGACCATGAATACGGATGAACAGTAGTATTATGGGCAGGCTAAAGTGGTCCTATTGTTGACATCCTGTTGCTTGCCGGGCTAGCACCACCACTTTCAAGTTCTGATTGCAGCCTTAGCGGGCTAAGAATCAAACTAAGGTTTGATACCAAAGGTTTTTGCTGATAATCTTCTACTGTATGTGGAATTGTGTAGTCAATGGAAGATTCCACTATCAACATTTAGTCAAGTCAAGTGTATTTATATAGCGCATTTTAACACAGCAGAGTTGATCCAAGCGCTTTACAGTGGAAGGGAGGACCTCACTAACCACCACCAATGTGTAGCACCCACCTGGGTGATGCTCAGCAGCCATAGCGTAGCTATAGCGAAGGTCTCTAACGAAATTAACATGTGTAGCACCCACCTGGGTGATGCACGGCAGCCATTATAGTTGGTACATCATAAAAAGCTGTAGCGTAGGTCTCTAAATAAATGAACGCCTGATCCAAAGAACTTAATGGATCTATGATGGATAAGTTAGCAAAATACACATCTGTCTTGATCAGATTATTGTTGGTATATCCAATGTGCTTGTTGATGTTAACAGTATAGAATCCACAAGTTTAAAGATGACACTGGAAAGGCTCTGCCGTTTGTGATCGGTGATGTCATGGGCCTGGAAAATGAAGAAGATTCTGGAGTGCACCCTGACGACATCATCAACATTCTACAAGGCCATATCAAAGAGGAATATGAGGTAGATTCGCTCATTTTCAAATAGAAAAATAGATATATTCCTGAGTGTCTCTGTATGCCTGTAGAAGGACTTTGGTATATGTTAACGTTGCTTTACGTTACACGTCAGTGTGAGTGGAATATTGAGGTGCTGAGGTTGTGACATCATCTATCAGAACTTTTAGCACCACGATAAGTGTTGATGGAAAACTATCTACTATCTACTGTCTTCAACTGGAGGAATCAGTTGCAGATCTTCAGTCTGAATTGGCCTTTATGACCACACACACCGCAACCATTTAGCTTTTTATCAGTTGCAATGGTAGGTCTAAATATCACACCAAAACCATTTCCAGTTTAGCCTGACATAGCCCACCCATAATACTATTGTTCATCCGTATTCATGGTCTAGAGATGGACTTCTGGGGAGAGTTTAGTCTGTTAACAGAGAACCAGCCAATCAGCGAGGCTGATTGGACGAGCTGTCCAATGGTTTCAAACCAGAGCAGAGCTGAGATCCCTCCCACCACCCTATAATCGTGTCAGGTAAAAGAACCTCTAGACCATGAATACGGATGAACAGTAGTATTATGGGCAGTTATTTCAGGCTTCTTCTAGTTGGCCCCCATTTAAAAAATAACTTGCTAGTTGCCACTCACAAAAAGTGTGGTAGTGTAGTGTATTGTATAGTGTAATTTGGTAATAATTACCAGCTCTTTCCCTCCTCTCTCTCTCTCTCCTCCTTTCTTTCTCTCTCTGCAGTGTATTCCTTTTAAGCCATGCTCTGAGAATGACCCAGGGTATAACAGAGACCCAGCTCTACAAGACAAGATTCACTGTTTGGTGTTCACCATCCCCATAGAAAATTTTGTAGTACACAAGTATGGGACAGATGTCCTTCTGAGCCAAAGTCTCATCAAGAAAATGCAAATTATCCGACAAAAAGCTTCAGAACTAAGTAAGAAATTAAAAGTTATTTCTCATGAATTTGTTCTATTTATTTCTTTTCTTTGTGTTTACTAAAATGTATATTTTCCCACAGAGATCCCTCATGTGGCAGTCTTGACAAAAGTAGACAAAGCTTATCCTGATATGTCGGAAAACATCAAACAGCTGTACCGAAGCAAAAATATCTGTCAAAGGGTGAAAGTCCTATGCCAGTGTGGCAACTTTGAAGCATTTTTAAAATAACCCACTTTATTTAATAAAATCTAATATTTCTTTTCCTCATTTAATTCTCCCCCTCCCTGTTTGTGTTTGTGTTTGTGTGTGTGTGTGTGTGTGTGTGTGTTAGGTTGACCTGTGTTCTAAGACCTTAGGGATTCCGAAGAACTGTATATTTCCATTGAAGAACTACTCCAATGAGATGCAACTGGACGCCGATGTGGATGCAGTGCTGCTGTTCACGCTGGACCACATCCTGGAAGCTGCCCGCGGATTTGTGGAGGAAATGATGGAGGAAGCGACAGTACAGCCTGACAACATGGATGCTCAAGATCCAGGGCCGTTATGTAGTAGCATGAGTAAAACAACCATCAGTAAAGATTGAGAGCAGGTTTTGAAGAATGATTACCTCTTCAGGAGTGTAACAAAAAAGCATGGAAACATGAAAGTTGCATTTATTTGAAGCTTGAAGCAATGCATTTGTTTTTGTGTAAGTGTTGTTTTTATAAGTAGTGTTTATTTTTTGATAGAAACGTTTCATATAACATTTCGAGTCAATATGACCGCATAGGAATAATTTTGTAGAGATGAAAAATTAATTGCGATACATAGCATTCTTTTATTATTATTATTATTTTTAGCATGTAATAATTTACTTTCTGTTTGCCCGAGAGAGAGAGAGAGAGAGAGAGAGAGAGAGAGAGAGAGAGAGAGAGAGAGAGAGAGATAAGGGTTAAACAAACTCCAGTTCTTGTGATCCCCTGCCATCAATGGACCATGAGAACCATGTTACACACATCACCTGTGCCCTTATAATAGACTTGGTCATTTAATATCACAATGTGTTTCCTGACTGCTTCATTGCTCAAATACAAGAATAAACATAATGTAGTGTTTGCCTATGTTTAGCCTTTATGTCGCTGTCAGTGCTGTTTTACATAATACACATAATACATATTATGTCCCTTTGGTATAGGTTTTGGTATAGTGGAGGGTGTGGTTTTCGTAAATTAGTTTCAGTTTTGATAACTCCATAGACACACACACACCCATATGGTGAGTAGACTTACTCACATTAGAGCTAGGTGTTATTGCAGCTTTGTTGTAAACATTAACTCAGAGTCCCAAGAGTCTTGTTGTGTCATTTTGTGTGCCTCGGGAGACTGAATTTAGCAACATTGAGCTGGGCACATTAAATCTATTGATTGACTTTGAATCAATAAAACAGGACTGCAATGTTGTTGTTGTCTTTATTCTTTCATCACATTGAATCTATTGATTGATTATAAACTTACAGGACTGCAATGTAGTTTTTGTTTAGGCCTAAATTACCAGGCAAAACAACTAACTTTTGGTTTCCAAATCCAATGGGCCAAGAAATTATAGCCATAAAGTCACACATACAGACAGTAAGATTTTACAGGAGGCTATAGGCTGCTGCTGCAGGCTTCAGGCTGTTTGTGTGTGTGTGTGTGTGTCTGTGTGTGAGAGAGAGAGAGAGAGAGAGAGGGAGTGAATTTGTGGTGACCTCAGATGACATGTCACAAATGAAGGTCAGCGAACGGAATGCATGTACCAAGGGAGGTAACATTGTAACTAGTCCCACTCAATACAAAAGTTAATTGTTCTGGTGAAACATGCAGTAGCATATTTTATTAGCTACAGCAGGAGAAAAGCAATTTGAGGAGTACATCTCTGTATGAGTTGCGTTTGATTTTGCAGCTGCTTTGTCCACTACTGTTTTGTTGTTGCCTTCACTGGGATGAGAAAGCTGACTAAAGGAGTGGTAATGTAACATAACCTTAACACAATTTCTCTCTCTCTCTCTCTCTCTCTCTCTCTCTCTCTCTCTCTCTCTCTCTCTCTCTCTCTCTCTCTCTCTCTCCTTCTCTTGTCTTGTCACTTGACATTTACACTGCTTTAAATACAAACTTTGTGACTTGGAGATTGTCAAGGCTGACTAAGAGTCTATGCAATGTCTTTTTTACAACCCTTGAGAATAATTTCTCTCGTCATATCTTTCGTATGATTTTGAGGTGTTTTTAAAAGCAGAGAATGAAATGTTCTAGTATGGTACACAAGATTTGAGAGTTCCCCCTCCTGCCAAATCCCACTTTAACCACTGACCAAGACAATGAAATTCTCTTCCCCTTGTGGTGAAGGTCTGGGATTTTAGACATTGATTTATGTAATAGCACTTATAACATAATAAACAATGTATAATTATACTTTCTTTATTTTGGCTGTGCTTGTGTGTAGGCCAGACAGGTAAATTGATTAGAACCATTTGTTAATAGGTAGTCATCCTCCTTCCTCTCCCCTCTTCCTCTCAGCTACAGAGGTAATAATGTTCCCTGGAATAAAAGTGTTTGTGAAGGCCCGGACAGCCATTTGGTTTGGCCAGAAACTATTTCCATGTACAGTGACCCCGGAAACTTTTGCAGACATTTTTGTGTATTTGATGCAATAATTTGTCATACTGAAATCTCTGTACACCAGTGAACCTCTACTGAGCGCTACTGACCGTAACTCCCTTACTGTAACTCCCTTACTGTAACGTGAACAAACCTGCATGTTGATGAATCCTGTGCAGACGACACTGTTGTGTATCTGATAGTGACCAAATATTACCATCATAACAAGACACAATAAAAAGACATGGACAACACATAAAAAAGAAGAAGTGTGCAAATATTATGTACACAAATGAATACATCTTTATCTAAAAATGATAAAGTCCAGTGCAATCAATGTTTTTGAGTTCACAGTCCATACGCCATAAAGTGTAGCCAAGTGCAATCAATGTTCTCAAGTTCAGATGTTTTATGACATTTGGATAGAAGCTTTTTAAAAGTCTGGAAGTGCGACTCTATAAAGGATCTTGTGAAAGGTATCCCACGTGGTGCTGAAAGCCAAAATTCATTGGAGGGAAACATTCCATCATTTTTTTCCTCACAAAAGCCACCAAGCTTTACAGGATTCATTCCGAAGGCCTGAATCAAGAAGAGTAGCCAACGAATCAATTTCTAGTTATTAATTTAACGTTGATTTATCAGATAAAAAAACATAACTCCATTGGAAGCAGCAAAATTAAACACAGCGGTTCTCTCAAATGTGGAATTATATTTTAATGATAATAAAAAAGGACTGAGCTACCTAATACATGTTTGTTTTTCCAGAGATATTAAATTGGCTTGAAAATACAATTAGAAACATCCAGTATGAATACAAACCTCTGCGTCAGCACTAACAAAAGCGACGCCACTATGTCCAGTTCTGACTTACCCATTTGGGTTCTAGAAAAACATTGGCTATGGAAAATGCAATTAATATTGTCAATGCAAGTCTCAATCATAACAACACAGCAATTTGGGAGCAGCAGAATCACTCTGACGGGAGATATATGTTTTAGTGGGGAAGATAAGAGGGTATCAGTGCAAAATTCTTGTCTGCCATGTTTCACTGCCAAGTCGGTCAAGGAGGTATGCATAGAGTTCTAATTTGTCACATCAAAAGGTAAGGGCTTTATTTTATATGGTAAATGACAGGCTAGCTATATGTAAAACCGTCTGGGTTGCAATGAATGAAGATTGCCATAATTTTTTTAAGATATGGTTTTGGCTTTGTTGTATTCACAGTCACAGATTACTGCTTATTCATAGATTTCTATTTATACATTTTTATACATTAACAACATTGGTTACATAATATAACATAAGAATCTTGAAAAAAACCATCAAATTAATACATTTCACTTTAAGAACAATGGCAACAAACAGCCAGTAGGTGGCAATATTTGCTTATCGGATCATGTGTTCAGTCTGCTATGCCGGTCCATCGCAACAAACCTAGCAATTGCCTGGGACCACCAGCTGAAGGGGGGCCCCTGACAATGACAACTGTGTATCAGTCCAGTAACACTTTATTTGACGGGTGAATACATAGCACATCATAGCAGCTGTCATAAATTGTTCACAAAGTATTCAGTTTCATGAGACATGACTCAATATTCATACCAAAGACTTTAATAAAAAGTTTTTTTTTTTTGTTTTGTTTTAAATGATAAATGTTCTTGAATGTCCCTTTGGGGATCAATAAAGTATGTATCTATCTATCTATCTGTCTGTCTGTCTGTCTGTCTGTCTGTCTGTGGAAGAGAGATGACTGTTGCATATCACAGTCAAAGTGAACTTGTCAATCAGACCATGCATGTGCTTGCATTCATACCTTGTACATAGCAGGCTAAAACTTGCAGATGTGGAGGGCTGCGGCCACAAACACACACACACACACACACACACACACACACACACACACACACACACACACACACACACACACACACACATTCTACCACATCCTCACCTTAACTCATCATTCAGATTCTAAACAAGAACAAGACTGTTAAACAATACATATTTTTTATCATTGTCTTTGAATATAATAATCTATGTAGCCTAGAAAGCATTCTGTACATTGGCTGTACTGTGACTGATGTTTTGGATTGCGGTTGATTAAATAAAACATGACCAAACACAGACCTTGTTGAGTGCGAAGGAGATCAGATCTGAGCCACGTTAGGGCCAGTTCCGGCCCACAGTCAGCCTTTCTCTGGGACATGACTCTCTAAAGATGAGCTAAGAGCAACAAACATTTGACCATAACATGACTATAGTAGTTTAATTTAACAAAAGTGTAAGACTGACACAGGCACAGAACACTGTGAAACAAGGAAACTCGCCCGTGCCACCTGAGAGCTGGCAGAAATACAGCTTAACCACACAGCCTTCCTGTTTTACTAGAAGACATTTTCCGCTCTGTCTCATTCTACGAATTGAAAAGGCTGTTCTCTCGCAGTGTAGATTTACTCTGTTTTCAACGCCAGCAGAGGAACATTTGTGGCTGAGGCATCACTGCTCTGAACATTGAGGTAAGATGTATCACTGACTTGAGATTTAGGAAATTTTATGATGAAGTGATTAATTCTTAAAATTATTGTTTATAACGTGCAGGGCCCTCAAGTTTTGACCTTGATGTGACTGGGGGAGTGGAAAGGCATCCACTTCTTGTATTATTATTTTTGATTAAGTTGTCAGGCAAAGTTTTTATTTTATTGTTTTATTTAATTGGGACAATGGATGCATGTGAGAACTTGTGTTGATGCAGAGTAGACTAGTTTGAATCAGACAATAACTTCATGAATAGAGTTGGGGTGCTTCTCACACACACACACACACACACACACACACACACACACACACACACACACACACACACACTCATATTGACACATACCCCCAGTCTCACACAAGGACCTCCAGTCTCACTCTCTCACACAAGGATACACACATGCACACACTCTCAGTCTAATTGTGAAACATCCCTGTTAAAATTACTAACATAGTTGACTAGTGACCCCTCTTATCTAATGAAAATTATGCCATTCAGTCTTGGGTTTTCAAACAGGCTCGATTTTCTTTCTCTGTGGAAGTGAGCAGGGGGTGGTGCTGTTGTAATCCTTTCGTGACATAGAATCCTTCTAATTTTCTTGAGCAGCACAAAAAGAAGCATGACAAGATAGTGCAATTGAAAAAAGACATATATTGTACTGTTTAATCAAATTGAGGAATAATTGTCACTTATATGGGCACACATAGGCCTACAACATTAACACTGTTTTATTTGTGTACAATAGAAGGAAATGGGTTCTTTCTTTTCAAGAAAACTGCCTCCATCCGATCCTCCAGCATCTCCATGCAGGGCGCTGCTAGAAATTGGCCCTATGAAAAAAAATTGGGCCCCTGTCTGTGCTGGGCCTAGAATCATCCTAACTTTTCCCCTAGCGGCGCCCTGTCTCCATGTAAGTTCTCCTCCAAATCACATTATCCAACAGCGGTAGCAAACATGTGCTGTAGATGTAACACTAACCAGGCTCCATCTGTATATTTTTAGTTCTAGAAAGGGACTGGAGAGAAATCAGCTGGGGGTGAGTGATTGATAATCTTTGCTGTCAGTTTACCAAACAGTTTTGTTCCTTGTTTCAATATCTAGGTTTTATTGGAAAAATCATTGACTGTTATCTGTCTTTTCCAAGTCAAACAACTGCTTTCTGATCAAATTACACAGCTGACACTGTTCTAATTTGTGAATGGCATATCTGACTTAAAGCCAAGGTATAGAATACCTAAAACACTAGCCTAGAACTCCAGACGCACTCTAGCAGTAACAAATTGAATTTGCTCAGCGAGTATGTCTAGCCATCAGCCATAGGTTGACATAGTTGGTCTCTGAGCTCTTTACGCTGTAGATTGTATTCAGGCATAGTGATGTTTAGCCTATCACAATGTTGTATCTGGACAGGGAGTCATTGCGGGCATGCATGGTTTGAATCACTTGTTACTGGCGCTGATTAGTTTTAGCCATCTTTTACCCGAGGGCAGGGGCGGACTGGGACACAAAATCGGCCCTGGGATTTCGAACTAGACCAGCCCACCATACTGGTCAGACCATTAGAAAAGAAGCCTATGATTACAGTTACAGTGAGAATGTCAGGGCCGTCGGCCCAAATAGTGTGTCAGCCCACCGGGCATTTGCCCTGTGTGCCATATTGCCAGTCCACCCCTGCCCGAGGGTCTATCACTTGTGGCCACATTTTATGTGATAAGTCTGGCTTGTCAGGCTTCTCAAACACCTAAGCTAAAGCTAAAATTGTGGTTACCAAAAACATGCACTCAGACCAAAATACTTTCACCCACATGTAACATGATGAATATCCCATTTTCATAAAAATGTGCCATATAACTTTAAACTATCCCACAAATCACATGCCATGTTACCAAACATCGCAGTCGTAGGAATAGGGCCTTTACTCACAAAAACGATGCACTGGGAAGCTTGTAAGTAGTGCTGGAGTTTATTAGAAATAACTCAAGCCTGATAGCTTCTGCTGGTGCTATACTGTCTATGTCACTTTCATGATTACGGAAGAGCCTGTTCAATTCTGAAGGAAATCTATTTGCAAGGCAACACTTGAGCATTTGTCTCCTGTTGCCTAAACAACATTCCATTTTGGTTATAAAAAAAAAGTGTATGTATAATATGTAACTCCAGCTGAAATGATAAATAACCCAATTTAAAAAGGTGGCATATCTCTGTAAATTACAGGAAAAAAAGTATACTCCCCTGGAGTACTTTTGGTATTTTGTTATGTAACTATGATAACTGAGTAACCTAAGTAGATGTAGATGTTTTCGGTTTGAGTATTCTGATGAATTGCTTGCTTATAGGCAAAGCAATGGCTCGATGAAGAAACTGAGAGAGAAGCCTGGACATCCATCTGTTAAGCGTCTCCGGATCCTTACCATCGGTCCTGTTCTAGCTGGGAAGTCCAGCTTTATCTACTCAGTGAAGAGCATTCTTCAAAAAAAAGCTGGTCAATAATGCTTGCTTGGTGTCAGATGGTGACAAAAGCTTTACTAAGAGTGTGAGACTTGTTTTTGTGTATTTTTCTGCACTTTACGATGCATTAAAGAATGCTTTATACAGAAGGCAAATATAAAGCTAATCAATAAGTCTGTTATGTGGCAGAAAAGTATTGTACTTATCACGTAGCAGAGGAACAACTGCCTTTCATTTATTGTAATTGCATGTATTTGTTGTCAATAGTACGAAATCCACACATTCAAAGATGACACTGGAGAGTCTCTGCCATTTGTCATTGGTGATGTCATGGGCCTGGAGAATGGAGAAGAATCTGGAGTGCAACCTGATGACATCGTCAGCATTCTCAAAGGCCATATCAAACATAAATACAATGTAGGCCTGCATTCTCGCTTTGTTAACACTTTATTTAAAGGTGTCTAGCCTACAGAACAGAACAGTGAAATGTACTCACACCAGACAAAGTATGATGCAAATTGCTTCCACACAGACTGTGTGTGAATGGGTTCTTGCATTCAAAATTAGAAAAAGATGTAGAATAATTAGTCTCTCTCTCTCTCTCTCTCTCTCTCTCTCTCTCTCTCTCTCTCTCTCTCTCTCTCTCTCTCTCTCTCATCTCTTTTTCTCTCTCTCTAGTTTAACCCTTTAAACCCATGCTCAGAAGAGGACCCAAAATATAAAAGAGACCCAACAGTCAATGACAAGATCCACTGTTTGGTCTTCATCATCCCTTCAGATAACTTCATCGCAAACAGCAGCTGTGAGACAAATGTCCTTCTGGGTGCAGGTCTCATCAGAAAAATGTTAACCATCCGACAAAAAGCTTCTGATTTGAGTGAGAATTTTAAAAGATAATTAACAGGACTATTTGACTTCCAATTATTATACTCATTGTATTTTTCAGAAAACAACACAACTTCTTTATAACTATTTTATTGCTTTATCTCTAGATATCCCTCATGTTGTTGTCCTGACCAAAGCAGACCTTGCCTGTCCTTATGTGAGAGAAGACGTCACAGGGCTCTACAAAAGCAAAGCCATTCATCGAAAGGTGATTTTAGTTAATTATGGTCATCACGTCTCACAATAAATCTGCATTTCATTTTAATTAGACGTCGACAGATATATTGAGCTGATACTTCATCATGCTGTTCGGCATTAGCCGATATTCAAGTTCATATAGCCGATCATATTAAACCAACATAGTGTGAACGTCTTTCAGAGCTATTACTTGTCGAGCCTTTCAACTATACAAATAATCTATGCTATCCTATTACAGAGTGTTTTTTTGTCTTTTTTTTGCTCAATGCAACCAAGGCCAAAAGATACAGAACACATTTGTTGACCTAATTCTAATACCACAGAAATTCCTTCTCTCTCTCTCTCTCTCTCTCTCTCTCTCTCTCTCTCTCTCTCTCTCTCTCTCTCTCTCTCTCTCTTTGTGTGTGTATGTAAGGTACAGGCATGTAGTAAAGCCTTGGGAATTCCACAGAACTGTATATTTCCAGTGAAGAACTATTCCAAGGAGGAAAAGCTGGACCCTGATATGGATTCAGTGTTGGTGCAAGCACTGGCGCACGTCCTAGATGCTGCCAATGATTTCGAGGAGGAGTCACAAGAGGATAACATTTATCAGTGTCATAGCATGGATCCCCCACCAACAATGCAGTTCTGAGAGCGTGAAGGGATTATTCGGAGTGAATCAGTCCTGATCTGTTGGCTCACATTGCCAAGTATTGTCACTCTGCAGTCATTATTACTGATGGCCAGGCCATGACCTCAAAGGAATACGGGCTGATTCACAGCTGGATTTTTCTTTTAACGGCCTGGGTCAACAAAGGTTGCAGCTCAGACAATATTTGTGGCACTTAGCTAGGTTGGTCACTTAGTATATTTGTATAGAAACATAAGCAAATGTAAGACACTCTTCTGTATACTGAGAAGATTGGTTTTTGGGTTGTTAGTTAAAAATGAAATTCATCAACTAATAAGCTACTCATTTCCTTAAACTGCAATTACTCATTACTGCATGTATTTTTGGAGGACTTATTTTGATCATACATGAATCAAAAAATCCTTCTGAGCTATGCTTTTGTCCTTTCACTACCTTAAAAAGCAAACTTGATGATTTCAAAAATGCATTAACTGGAGATGGAAACAGTGCACTGCTGGTTGGGAAAATCCAACTGTCATCCAATTTTCACCACAAATAGGCTAACATTTATTTTACTATTAAAGTTGATATTAATGGTATTTTTTATTATGTTTGGTCTGTGTTTATCTCTCCTTTTTTGTCTTTCATAAAACTATGATTTTTTGCAATAACACACTATTTTTACACTATTTGTTTAGACACTTCTGTGTTGACTGATGCATGCAAAAGAGGGAAGGAAGGGTGCCCAGCCACATTACAAATATTCCAGTATTATCATTTTCAGATTACCTTACAGTATGTTGTTATCAGATAACTCTTAAAATGATGTGTCGTGAAATAGGTAGGATCGCTTGAAAAGGAGTAGGAACAATGTAACAAAAAAGTATTGAGGGATAAATTATCTGTGCATTGTTTACAGTCAGCAGCATCTCCTAACAAACTCAACTAAACACTGTCTACCGATGCAGCTAGGCACACAGGGCTTTGGTTGCCAATAGGCATTTGCAGTGTAGTTAGCAAATCTGGCCCCCAGGGCAGCATTATGTATTATGGTACCATTCTGGCACTGGGAGAGCAGGTACACAACCTTGACTTTTAGTGGTGGGCTCCCATAGAATGCCTGCACATTTCCTGTAGTTAGTGAGACTTTGGCACGTGTCTCATTTGTAGGTCACATGCAGCGCATTTGGCACGTAGTTCAGGGAAGGAGCTACTGACGAGAAGAGGCAATTCAGAGGCAATTAAACAAGGGCATAGGGAGGGAGAGGAGAGGAGAGAGAGAGAGAGAGAGAGAGAGCAACAAGGAGAAAAAGTGGAGAAACCAGAGAGAAAGAGAAGGAGAAACTCGGGCGTAACATTTCTAAAACTCCACACTGGTAAGAAAGCAAAATTATGACATGATTCAGAGAAAATTTTTAAAACTCCACACATGTAAGAGTAATATTTATGATGGTCTAGTTGAGAATAATGTGGAGCTAGACTGGGGTTGAGTGAATGTGAGAGAAGACGGGAAAAGAAAGAGATAAGAGAGTTAGATAGACAGCAAATGAAATACCTCCCCTGGCTATGTTCATTAGCCAGGCAATATATTGTGTTTGATTTTTTGCTGTTGTTGTTATTGTTGTTGTGTTACATTGTGTGTTGTATGACTAATCCCATTCTTGACTTGAAAAAGCAACATGTTCCAAGAGGCAGACCGAAGTTAGAAAATGCAGTTTTTGCTGCATTGCTGCAGTATATTTGTGTTCAAAATACTGCCTTTACTGCAGTAATACTGTAGTATACTCCAATGATGCTATTATACTCTGTGAATCACGTACCATGATGACCTATGATCTATGATATTTTACCAAGCAATATCTCCCCAGAGCAGGGGTGTCAAACATAAGGCCCGGGGGCCGGAAGCAGTCCTTTAAATCATTTCATGCAGCCCACCTATAAAGTTTGAATAAATTGTAGAATTGAAGGTGCATCTTAGACCTGTTTACCAACAGGAGAGTAATACAAAATTAAGTGGTGGTACAAATGGATTGTGTTAATGATGGTCAGAAACATGAGGAAATTAGCATTTTTTTTACCCATGTTTGTGGTCAGGCATATTTGGCATGTCGGCCCTCTGAGGAAAATAAATCCCATTGCTCATGTGGCCCTCTATAAAAATGATTTGACACCCCTGCCCTAGAGGCATATTTAGGCTATCTGGTCCCTACACGTCTAGTGTTTAATGCTAAGCTAAGCTAACAGTACTCAGAGTGGGCAATGCATGCAGGGAGGTGAGAGGTTTGCCTCTTCCTCATCCAGTTTTTATGCTAAGCTAAGCTAACAGTATATTGACAACATGGTAAGCTAAACAATTCCCCATACAGTTCAAGAGCCAAGAACTAAAGAATTATTGTGTCCCTCTGCGTCCCCATCAGGCTGGTGGTGGTATTGCCAGTGGGACTGAACCTTCACAGTGTGACCAGATGACCAGCAAGATCATGTGGCCACTGAAGAAGAAAGATAAACTGCAGGTATGTTCTTATTCTTTCAAACACAACTTTGGCTACAGTACAGTACAGTGCAGTACAGTACGGTAGTTTGAGTTAAAAAAAATATTGAATTGAAAATAGAACGTTGAGAATATATGAGAAGGCAAAAAGAATATTTTCAATGCATTTATATTTTTCTATTTAATTTGAATGAAATTCAGATTTGAGCAAAAAAATAGAGTAATTGCCTAACCCTGGCTTTGTCCAGTTTAATATTGTGTGTTGGTGATGTTGCTTTCTTCAGAAGCGGCTTGAGGAACCAGACAAATCCAAGATTTCTGTTCCGTGTCCGTCCACTCCGGCTTCCAATCCCCCTCTGGCCGACCTCGTTAGTCGCTACCCTAGCCTCACTTCCACCCAGCCTCTCTACCTCACTCCTGATGTCTGTGAGTCTGCTATAAATATCATATTATATTGCCACATGCATGTCCACGATTAATTACCTCACACCTGATGTCTGTGAGTCTGCTATAAGTGTCACTCTATATTGCCATACGTATGTTCGCCATTAATTAGCTGCATAGGAACATTATTAGTCAACCAGAAAAACATTATTCTACCTTTATTAGACTAATTTCCTCTAATTATGATCCTAATTGCCACCTATTCACAGTTAATAAATAAGGTGTTGTTGCATAACATGTGCATTGCGTATTACTAGATATTGATCTAAGTGCTACTTGCCAATAATGTGTTTGTGTTTCCCAGTGTTGACTACTCCCTGGAGAGAGCTGGACTGGGGGTGAGTTTATAGCCTCCAGTATGTTAGCGCTCTAACATATGCTTACTGAGTTTATAGCCTCCAGTATGTTAGCGCTCTATCACATGCTTACTGAGTTTATAGCCTCCAGTATGTTAGCGCTCTATCACATGCTTACTGAGTTTATAGCCTCCAGTATGTTAGCGCTCTATCACATGCTTACTGAGTTTATAGCCTCCAGTATGTTAGCGCTCTAACACATGCTTACTGAGTTTATAGCCTCCAGTATGTTAGCGCTCTATCACATGCTTACTGAGTTTATAGCCTCCAGTATGTTAGCGCTCTATCACATGCTTACTGAGTTTATAGCCTCCAGTATGTTAGCGCTCTATCACATGCTTACTGAGTTTATAGCCTCCAGTATGTTAGCGCTCTAACACATGCTTACCGAGTTTATCTCACAGATCTAATGCATGGTGATAGGGTATGGGGGTTAAGGCCATTGAGGGTGTATAGCCAACAATCCGAAAGCTTTAAGGCATGTTTACTGATCTACAGTTTCTATTGCTATGGTATCTTAGCAAAAAATGCAGAGATATTTGTTGAGTACAAAATAGATTCCTGTTTGCTCAGCTACATGTTTTGGGGGGGTTGCATCAGATCTAGAGTGAAAGAGCCATGTCTGTTTCTAATTGCCATGCAATTTCATGCCAGTTTGCTTCCTTCTCCCACTTCTATAGAAATAGAAATGAAATGAAGGACTATTTGAGGAGATTCCCCATCAGCACTCCGGATGTGAAGCATCTCCGTATCCTGGTCCATGGTCCAGTGGGAGCAGGGAAGTCCAGCTTCATCAACTCCATAGACTCCATCTTCCAGGAGCGCATTACTACAGGGGCCCTTGCTGAGGCAGCCACCGACCACAGCTTTACCAAGACAGTGAGTCAGTCTGTCTGTCTGTGTTTTTTTTACATGGATATCATATCTTAGGAGAATGCCATATTCCATTGCTAAATGTCTTTACTATCAGCTGTCAAAAAAATTGGTGCAACCTGGGCCGAATTGTTGCAGTTGATCCGAGTCAACAGCTAGTATGCAGATGATGTATGCATTTTCCTAACAGCAAAATATTTTAAAAAATAAATAAATAAAAAATAGAGCCGCTGAAGAGGTTATGCACTCCTTTTTTTAACTGATGCAATAGCCATGGGGAAAAACACAATAAGATTGGTTAGCTTAGGGTTGTGAACATCATGTGAACACCATGATTATTTTGTCCTATCTACCTATCTGTTGTTAATAATAATAATACAGTTTCAGTCCCACTGAATTAAAGACCTGAAGTATGGATCTTGTGCCCCATGTGTCGTGTCATTTGTTAAATTTTCACATGGAATTTTCATATCAAAAGGAATGAGCAGAGCGGTATTTCCAGGAGAGTGTAGTTAACTCTTTGTCGTTGGGAGGTGAAGATCATGATTATTTTGTAAAGTGTTTTTTTGTCCATCTGTTGTTAATAGTTTCAGACCCATATGATCAAAGACCAGAACTATGGGTCTTTTGTGCCATTTGTCGTTTGTGACATCATGGGGCTAGAAGGTGGCCAATCGAAAGGAGTGGAAACAGATGACCTCATCAAAGTTTTGCAGGGTCACATCAAAGATTACTACACGGTAAACCGCCAATCCATTTTATTTGCATTTCATAAATTATGCCAGTTTTATATAGCCTCAGTTTGCAAGGTCTCTCTCTCTCTCTCTCTCTCTCTCTCTCTCTCTCTCTCTCTCTCTCTCTCTCTGTCTGTGTAGTTTAACCCAACCAGCCCATGCTCAGAGAATGACTATGGCTACAACAGCAGTCCCAAGCTGAGTGATAGAATCCACTGCCTGCTTAGTGTGATCCCAGCCACTAATATCTCCAACATGGATGAGGCCATCATTGAAAAGATGAAGGCAGTCAGGGCCGTAGCTGGAGCTGAGAGTAAGTTGCCAAAGGAGCGCAATCAATATTTTTTATATACATTGTTTTTTTTTTTGTTAATATTTTTTGTATGAATGATTTGTCGATGAGGATGATGAGAGTGATGATAATTTGGTGTAGTAATTCAGGAAATTCATATTGCAATTCATTCTGAAGTCAGAGGGATGTCCATTAAAGAGAATGTCACGTGTGTGTTTGTGTGTGTGTGTGTGTTTCTCTGCTAATAGGGATTCCTCAAGTGGCTGTCCTGACTAAAGTGGATGAGATGTGTCCTTGGGTGGCTGAAGACACCAAACTTGTCTACCGGAGCAAGAAGATCAAAGAGAAGGTGACATATGTCTCGCATTATGTGGGTGTATAACCTGGGCTAGCTGGTGGCAGCCCTTGTTGGACAATTTTTGATGCCCAAATAATATCGGAGACAGCCCAGAACTGAAACATGGTAATAACGGCTTTATTACGGTCCCAGGTTGCGACCCTAGGCCGGAAGGATATCTGTGGGCTCCGCACAAGGCGGCTCCCTTGGGCCACTGCCCTTCGGGTTCTCTCCTTGCTCTCCTCGTGCTGTCTCTCCTTCTCCTTCCCCCCAAATGATACAACTTAGGGGTCTTTTAAGCATTACAATTACAACATCTTGATTACTGCTATCTTGTCACATGAGTAACCTTTGTTCATTAAGCAACAGAGAATTTGTGGAGCTGACAGTTTTAGCAGGTCATGAGGTTTTCTAAACAGAGTGTGATTGATTTTCTAATCACAATCAGGTGACGTGAAAGTTCAGTTCTAGGCCTACACAGTTAAAAGTTAAAACCATTCTAATTTTTTTACTACATCCTCACCCCTAGCCTTAAGAATGCTTCTGACCAGTGAGTTGGGTGTGTGGCTTATCAGCTCAGTGGTTAGAATGTTTGACTTTCAAGCCGTGGGTTTGTTGTAGTTGACTAGGTGACATTTTTTAGACCCTTGAGTGGTCAAACCAACCTTGGCTACATTATACATAATGAAATATTTAACTAATGAATATAAATTTGATTACCTGTGTGTGT
Source organism: Sardinella longiceps (assembly GCA_027497455.2). NCBI lineage: Eukaryota > Metazoa > Chordata > Actinopteri > Clupeiformes > Clupeidae > Sardinella > Sardinella longiceps. The sequence continues at coordinate 129,762 of JAODXP020009928.1, read as the reverse complement.
GTGTGTGTGTGTGTGTGTGTGTGTGTGTGTGTGTGTGTGTGTGTGTGTATTTAGATGCAAATGTGCAGCAACAGATTGGGAGTTCCCATGAACTGCATGTTCCCAGTGAAGTGCTACCATGAAGAGATTGATCTGAACGATGACGTGGACGTACTGCTGCTGTGTGCTCTGAACTTCATCCTGAATGCTGCCAATGACCATGTGGCAGTGCTGGCAGCAGAAGAACAAGTGTCAGAAGTGGACCCTCCCCTTACTGACAAAGCTAAGGATCAAGTAACTCCTCCTGATCATGAAGCCTCCAAAGAGAAAGATGATAAAGAAGAGGTGGCACCTGTTGACAACAAGGCAGTGTCGGAGTCAAGTGACGATGAGGAGGACCTTGTCAACAACAAAAACGAAAACAGTGTCACAGCAGGACATACTCCAACTCCACCTCCATCTCCTCCTCCTGGTAGTCCTCCTCCATCATCCCCCCAATCCCCTCTGAGAACCGAGGAAAAACGCTCCTCACCTGCTCCTCGGTCACCTCCTCAGTCCCCCCGAACCGCTTTGGAGAAACCCCCTATCCCTCTGAGAAGAGCACCTCCACAATCCCCTTTGAGAACCAAGGAAACCCCTCCCACACCTCCTGTTGGTGATGCCAAAGAACGCATGGCAGATGTGGAACCTCCTACTGACAGAGCCAAGGACCAATCAACTCCTGCTGCTCATGAAGCCTCCAAAGAGGAAGATGATAAAGGAGAGGTGTCAGCTGTTGACAACGAGGCAGTGCCAAAGTCAACTGACGATAAGGAGGACCTTGTCAACAACAAAAATAAAAACAGTGTCACAGCAGAACATACTCCACCTCCATCTCCTCCTCCTGGTAGTCCTCCTCCATCACCTGATCAATCCCCTCTGCGAACCGAGGAAAAACCCTCCACACCTTCATCACCTGCTCCTCAGTCCCCCCGAACCGCTCTGGAGAAACCCCCAATACCTGTGAAAAGAGTACAGATGGCAAAGAAGCCTCCTCCTGTTCCTCCTTCTACAGCCTCCTCATCACCATCTTCTCCTCAATCTCCTCCTCCGACTGCTGGGAAAAAAACTCCACCACCACCACCCCCGAAAAGAGTCCATTTTCCTAAGAATCCTGAGATGAATTGAGACACACATACAAACACACACACACACACACACACACACACACACACACACACACACACACACACACTTCTTGCAAAGAAGCTTTCTCCAGAATTACAGACTGTTTCGACTGTTTACAACACACAAACACCCAACACACACACATGTTAATCTGCTGTCATATCTTCATAAATAGATGCATACAAATAAAAATGAAAACCTCATACTATGTCTCTGGTTTACTATTATTTATTACTTAAAATAAAATGTATTGTTGTTTATTAATTAATACATTCATAAACACCAATGTTCCGTTAGCGGAATGGCTACCAAAACATTCACTGAAAACATAACGACATAAAACACTATTCAATCCTAGTAAGGAACCACCTGTTTCAGAAATAGATTAAGAATCCTTGTCCAGTGAGACCTGACCTAGATTTCTCTACTGTTTTATTGTCTTGTTTGTGTCACCACATAAATCACCTTTCACACAGTCATTACAATTGATATTACAATAACACAGAGAGGCATTTTATAGCAGATTAAACATTAACATTACATGACTTCCCAGGCGAAAGCAATAGCACTGGAATTTTATTCTCTGGCCAGCAAAACTAAAAAACATCTTGGCCAAGTTGTCTTCAGCGTCTAGGGAGGCACCAATCACAGGCTCTGTGAAGCACCAATCAGAGACTCTCTTGAGAGCTTTAGAGTATGAATCACCAATCAGTGGTTTGTTGAGAGCATTAGTGTGTTGAGCACCAATCAAAAAAGGCATTGATGAGAGCTTTAGCATCTCAAGCACCAATCAGAAGCTGTGCTGAGACCTTTACTGTGTGATGAGCCAACCCAAGGCATTTACGACTACTTGGTTACTAGAGTCATGCTAAATTGAATCTGATCATACTCCAGTTTCATGTCATAAATAACCTCCTTATCTTATTTGAGACCGATAGTCCTATGAGATCAGTCTGATAGATGAGTCTGATGGGCAGGTATGGAGCATAGTGTCGGTAAATGCCATAAATTCTAAATCATATTCTCAAGCTCTTGCTGTTAAGTATGTTATAAAGATATGCTGATGTGAGATAAACAGTCAATGAGTCAATCAGTGAATAAATTTACTTTGTCTAAACAAAACGATGACTAGGCCAACAACAATTCTGGACAATTCAGGAACTAAAATAAGCTTTCTTGGCCTAATGGCACATAAGGGGGAATAGTGTGTCGGTCATAGTGTGCAGTCGGGTGTGAATATTTGTTAGCCCAATCTTAATGGGTGCAATTATAAATTCAGAGGCTTGTTTGTTTATGTTAAGTCTGTGATGGCCATGGGGTGACCTATTGTTAACATCTTGAGCATGTGAAGGCTCAGTGTTATCCTCTCCTTAAGTTTGCATCTCTGCTGGCTTTCTCTAAGGGGAATTGGTAAACAATTGACAAACTGAAAAGTTTTTACAATGTGACATTAATGCAATTTGTTACTGGTTAGCTAGGCTAATTTGATCACAAATAGCAAGTCTTAAGTCTGTTAAGACTATTTAGACTGTGAGGGCTCAGGGTTTAGGATTTAAAGAAGACATTGAGACTGGATGAGTATGTCCACTGTCCAGCAACATTTACGGGATCAAAGGCTGTCGTTTATTGTTTGGTTGAGGCTAGTAAGGCTGAATAGCTCACTTGTTTTTATAACTTAATTACAGCAAGTCATCCAGAAGAGAATGAGAACACGTGCTGACATGTGAATCCTATCCAATCTCACACCTGTGGACCAGGACAGGATAGACACCTGTGCAGTCTATGGTGTCAATAGCATTGATGGCACATGTACATTACTTTTGAACTAAGACCAAGTGCCGGAGTTGGAGCAATAGTCAAATAAATTAATTATGCCTCAATGATTCTACTCTTGATGACTAAAACAACAACGTCATCAACATACAATCATTTCTAAGATTATTGTACCTCAGTGATTGTCAAACTGGATGGGTTCTTGGGCATATGAAAAAGTAATCTGTGAATGGGTTCTCAGCTCTCACTGGCATTAAGATAATATAGAAAAATAAATCAATTACGCCTCAATGACTCTACTTTCAACAACTAAAACAACACTATCATCAACATACAATCATTACAAAGATTATTGTATTGCATTCTACATTATAATCATTACTGTTCAGCTCTCATTTGATCTCCTTTGATGCTGTTAAAACAATATCCGTATACATTTTGCCTGCATAACGGGTTTTACATCTACACTGTATATAATTAGTTTGAGGATGACGATTGAAGCCTATAATAGCCTAATAGCCTATAATAATTGAGCAGACCTGGAACACAGTCAAAGGCTAACGTGACAAAAGATATGGGTCAAGGATTGAGTGAGCGAAAGAGAGTATGGGAGGGAGAGAGAAAGACTGAGTGAGTGAGTGAGAGAGGGGGAAAAACTTGCAATAGAGACACTGACTGACAGATAGAGAGGGAAGAAGTAGAGAGATAGTGAATGAAGAAAGGAGAGACATAGGAGGACAGAAAGGGAAGCAATAAGTCAACTTCACAGAGCTCTCTACATACAACACAAAGGTAGGGGTACCAACCAGCTTGGTATGCTCTTTTATATGATCACTGACAGTTAAAGGAAAAATCTAGAGTCAGCCAGCCCATTTCCCTGTTCTTTGAGGCTAGCAAGTGTTATCAATAGGTATATGAATGGCAGGAATTGTTACAACATAGCCCAAATATGCAGACTTGCGACTAAGCTAACAGATGCGGGCAAATAAAAATAAACAAAACTTTATGCCCTTATCAGTTAGCGCTGGTTGCTGTTTTGCTATTTGTTCTGTGCTGCATGAAATTTCGTCACTCTCATACCTATTGACAGCACTTAGCAATATGAAATAACACTGTTGCAGGTTCATTCACTCTGAATAAATGCTTTCACAGCTCTTTTTATATGATTACTGTCACAGTTAACAGCAAAGAAGAATTCCGCTCACTCTGGGCAAAAACACTATAATCACAACCCTGTTCCTGCAACTGCTAGTGTGACAAACACCTATCTAGCATCTGGCTGTGCATTACGAGTAGTTGATGCACTTTTGCTAAAAACTAAATATATGTTTGCATATATGCGATATGGCTCTGCCTTGACTATGCTATACTTAGCGTCACTGTTAGGGTCTCATCATTTTCATGTTGTTTGTATCATTTAGCCTATTTTGTTTTTTGCTGATTTAGTTCTGGCCTGCTGAAAGAAAATGTTTAAGCCATTCAAAAAGGTATGTAGTCCCCACCAGAGTGATATTGCTAACTAACTCCAAAAAATTATTTAGAGTATTTGTAATGCTGCATCTAAAGATAGCATTCTTCAATTCACAGCGCTCAGCTTCAGGAATGCATGCCACATATATGGATTGTTTGACTCTGAAATGTTATATACATTTATTTTATCCATCTATATGAAACATTTTATTTTATTGATCAGGTTTTCTTATGTAGAAATAAATAAAATAAAACCAGCAAATATAGCCTACATGAACAACAATATAAGATAACATTTAGGCCTACCCAAAACAATATATAATATAAAATAATAATGAAGGGCTAATTAAAAATTAGTTAATTAGTAATAAGAGGAGATCATAGAGCTTTATCCTGACTCTGTTTATCATCTGTTCAGAAAGATCCTGGCAACAAGAATCCTGAAAGCCCCACCCTTGACCCTAATCTCCTTCCAGTGCCTCAACGTCCGCCTCCATGTGACTGTGAGAGGACATTTACACACACTATTTCAAACATTAGCAACCCCTACTGGCAATATTTATCATTTAAACAAAGGGTTCAATCGTCAAAAGAGGACTTTATTAATACTAAACTGATATTAAATTTATATTTCTTTTTTTGTTTTTCAGAAAATGATTAAACCAAATTAAACTTTTTTCACTGATTTGTGAACTTATCCTTACTTACCCATTACCGATATTTATAATTAGAGTAATATTACTTACCCAATTAATTACCCAATTAGAGTAATTAATTAGGGTACTTAGAGATACCATACAGACGGACAGGTTAAATTTCATCCATAAGTCTCTGAACAGAAGTGATGTTGTGTTTCACAGTACTGGACAAAGCCTGGAGGGCTCTGGACTGGACGTGAGTATACAGTCAATCTCTGAACTTTTATAGAACATGCTGTAACTAAGAAAGTCAGTAATAAAGACAGAAAAAAGACTGGGTCAAGACCAGAAAGTATTTTATGTCTTTTCATGTACAATTTCCCATTCAATTAGTTTCATTAGATCATAGTTCTCAAAGTGCGACCCAGAGGCCTATGTTAGCCTGCAGAAAAATTCCTATAGCGGTCTGCGGTAACATGTGATGATATCTGTAACACTGTTAAAACTACTTTGCTTTGATCTTTTCTCAATACTAAACAGCAAAAGAAAAGACATGAAAGAAAAACTACGGGAATTCAAAATCAGCACTCCAGACGTGGGAAAACTCCGTATCCTGATCAGTGGTCCCGTGGGAGCAGGGAAGTCCAGCTTCATCAACTCCATAGACTCCATCTTCCAGGAGCGCATGACTACTGGTGCTGCAGCAGAGGCAGCGACTGGACGCAGTTTCACCAGGACAGTGAGTTATCCTTAGCCTGACAAGCCATATACTATTACAGAATACTACAAATATAAATACTATTATATATACTACAAATACATGGGAAAATTCCCTTGCCAGTTTCTCATGCCACAAGGCAATTGTACTGTATTTGCCCCTCTAGAAATTGAATTGAACTGAATTCAAACATCTGAAAGGTTGTGAGTGTGTGTGTGTAACGGAGGCCAGCGAGCTCGGCTAGCTCGGCGGTAGACGTGTAAATCCTCATCACCCAATTCCATGGGCGCTTCTAACACGCTGAGTTAGAAGCTCGGGCTTTTAGCTCAGTTGGTTAGAGCGTTCCACTCCCACGCCGGGAGTTTGTAGTTTACGGGGTGGCGGGTTCGAGACCCGTGTGCAGTGCGGACCGCCACTGGCTAAGTGTGTTTGTGTGTGTGTGTGTGTGTGTGTGTCTGTTTAATCCAATATGTGTGTTTGTTGTCATTTTTAGCTCCAGACCCATTCAATCAAAGACCAGAATTATGGATCTTTCCTTCCTTTTGCCTTCTGTGACATCATGGGTCTGGAAAGTGGACAAACTGAAGGGGTGGAAACTGAAGACCTCATCAATGTCTTAAAGGGCCACATCAAAGATGGCTACAAGGTAAAGGCAGGCACAATACTCAAAGAGCCACATCAAAGATGGCTACTCAGTAAAGACAGGCACAGTAGTCAAAGAGCCAAATCAAAGATGGCTACACAGGAAAGGCAGGTACAAAACTCAAAGAGCCACATCAAAGATGGATACAAGGTAAACGTAGGCACTGTAGTCAAATAGCCACATCAAAGATGGCTACACGGTGAAGACAGGCACAAAACTCAAAGAGCCACATCAAAGATGGCTACTCAGTAAAAACAGGCACAGTAGTCAAAGAGCCACAACAAAGATGGCTACACGGTAAAGACAGACACAATACTGAAAGGGCCATTTCAAATACTGTATTCTGCTGTTGGTTTTAAAATTTTAAATCATTTGTGAAAAAACAACAAAACAGACTGAAACACCAACAGAGTTTGAGAAATGGCTGCTTTTTATAAAGTACCAGAATTTCTAAATTAGCAACATAGTGTTCGTCATTAACCAACTAAATTCAAACAACCTCTCTCTCTCTCTCTCTCTCTCTCTCTCTCTCTCTCTCTCTCTCTCTCTCTCTCTCTCTGTAGTTCAACCCTGCCCACCCATGCTGTGCGAATGACCCTGGGTACAACAGAAACCCCAAGCTGAGCGACAGAATCCACTGTCTGGTCAGTGTGTTCCCTGCAAATAACATCTCCATGACGGGCGACGCTGTCTTCAGCAAGATGAGAGAAATCAGGGCAAAGGCTGGAGGTGGGTTTTTGTTTGTTTGTTTTTTTGTTTGTTTGTTTTTCTTGTTTGTGTTCAGAATTGTGTTCTGATTGTTATAGAAATAGTAGGGTTAGTTCTCAACAAGTGGTTATATACATGGATGGATGGATGGATGGATGGATGATAAAGAAGTGTGCATGATAGATAGATAGACAGACCGATACGATAGATAGATAAAGAGAGAGAGAGAGGATTTTTTTGCCAACTGTAATTTAATCTTGTGTATCTCTGCAGGTATTCCTCAGATAGCTGTTTTGACTAAAGTGGACGACACCTGTCCAAAAGTGGCTGTGGACCTTAAGAACGTCTACTGGAGCAAGAAGATCAAAGAGAAGGTCACTTTTTCTGTGTACACTTGAGTTTCAGTCAACTACTGACTTTTACCATTGTAGTAAAAGTGTGTGTGTGTGTGTGTGTGTGTGTGTGTGTGTGTGTGTGAGCGCGCGCGCATTTGAGTGTTAATCACTGTGTGTTTCAGCACTGTAGTAAAACTGTGGGTGTGTGTGTGTGTGTGTGTGTGTGTGTGTGTGTGTGTGTGTGTTTAGATGCAGGAATACAGCAACAGACTGGGAATTCCCATGAACTGTATCTTCCCAGTGAAATGCTACCATGAGGAGATCAAGCTGAACAATGTTGTGGATATGCTGGTGCTGTCTGCACTGAAGTTCATCCTAAACGCTGCCAATGACCACGTGGCCGTCATGGCGACCGCTCCGGCTGCTGCCATGGCAACACTTCCTGTTGCCTCCGCCAATGACAAGACAGCAAACATGGCACCCGCCAAAGATAAGAAGGCAGACATGGACTCCCCTGCTGGTAGAGATGCCAAGGATCAAGAAGCCAAGGTGAAGACCCATCCTGATGATGGTGAAACCAAAGAGAAAGAGGAAAACATTTATGAGGATCCTCGCGATGAGGACCACTACGCCAACATCATCACGCCTGAGCGATCTCCACCTCCGTCCCCTCCTCCTTCTGATATCCCTCCATCTCCTCCTGCCATCATTAAGAAACCTGCTCTCCCTCCCAGACGAGTAAAGAGTGAGGACAAAGCTGTGGAGAAACCTGCCCTCCCTCGGAGACGAGGAAACAGCAATGAGATCCAGGATTCTTCTGATCCTCCCTCCACACCTCCTCCGCCATCATCATCGTCACCTTCCCCTCCCACGTCTCCATCCCTCATCCAGGGGAAGCCACTCTTTCCTCCCCAAAGAATGAACATGGCGGATAAACATCTGCCATTCAAATATGCTGATTTGGCCTCGAACAAAGCTGATGGTGACTGATTTGGTGTGACAACACACAACACAACACACACACACACACACACACACACACACACACACACACACACACACACACACACATACACCACACACTCATGCATTCACACACACATGTACTCACAAATGCTTTGTCATGGACTCACATAATACATTCTGTAGTCTTTTGCTCTTTCACTCATGTCATTTGATGGATTGACCAACTTGTTCAATAAATCCTGATCCTGACTTGACCTCTGTTTAATATTATTAACATTATACTAACACAGGGACACTTGAAAAAGAGAGAAAAAACACACCATATTACCACCAAACTCACAGCAATACAACAATACTCAGTGGTTTACTGAGCAGCTCATACAAACAGGGACATTACAGGGAGCCAGTCCTGCTCTGAGTTGGGGCAGTGTGTCAGGGCATGGAGAACCAATTAGACTTTGCATTGGGGTAGTGCTTTGGTGCAGTCAGCCAATCAGAGGCTTTGCTTTGGTGAAGGGTTAGTGCTTTAGGGCACAGTCAGCCAATCGGAGGGTTTGCTGTTTGCTTTGGGGTAGACCTAGTGCTCTAGGGCATAGCCAGCCAATCAGAGGCTTAATATTGAGTAGGTCTAGTGCTTCAGAGCTTCAATACTGTAGCATGCAAAGCTGTCACTAAAAGTATTATGGAAGATAAATATTATTAATTTACTGTCAATATATGAGTTTTAGAATATACATTTGATAGGTAAAGCTAGTTTACAGATGTACAATCAAAACATCCATTTCATTTAATTCAAAATTATGTTTTGCATTAGTCATCAGAAACGGTTAATATTTCTCATGTATAGCAGGGAAGACACTCAAGAAGACAAGAATTTGTGAAAAATTCACTGAATAAACAAAAGAATCCATTGACACACAAAAACAGTTCTGCAGTGGGCCAAAGTGCTATACAAAGAAGAAGGCGGCAACGTGCCCTAAGTCATAAATCCAGTTATAAAATGATATTGGCAGGAGCTAGAATGTCATACGTTTAACCTGATTTGTTTCAACCCCGACACTTTGAGAGTCAATGAAATGGCTTCGGCTTCTTTGGCCTAACAACACATAGCAGAGATCAGTGGCAGGCCGGTTGTCCAGAATAATATACAAATGGACAAAGAGATACGCCCCAGTCACTCAATGGTGGTCTGTGTCCCCAAAAACACCTTCCAGCAAGTGCATCTTAAAAGGCTCTACCTTAACTCTAACCCTAACCCCCACAACCCTCAACCTTACCCTACATTGGGAGGGAGTATTGCCTTGGACTGTAACCCTAACCCCCACAACCCTCGCCCTAACCCCGATAATGTAATAATGACCAATAATGTAACAACTGCCACTAACGTAATAATTTTCACAGTTTTAAATGTAATAAAGCCAATAATGTAATAACTTGCCAATAATGTAAGATTTTTCTCTGAAATGATATAACCTTTTATGAAACTGCACACGGTCTCGAATCCGGGTCTCCGGAGAACTAAATGTGCAACTTGACCGCAACATCAAGAGCCAAGCTTGTTGGTATGTCAGTCAGAGTGCATACTCAACCGTAGTGATGGTACCCCGTCACACTGCCTTCCCCTTTGGGAAGCGCATGTCCCTCACGCATCCACCAGCCATACTACTCCCAGGGTACCCCACACTCTAGTGCTTCACCCATCTCAGGGGTCCCTCACACCGGGGTCAACCTATCCTGGTGGTCCCTCATACGGACCACACATTGGGTACACATCCGATGGCCTCACAGTAGCCATCCCTCTTCTGACACCATATGTAGCGGAGGGAGAGAACAGTGATCTGTGATCTGAGCTGTGAGGTGGTGCCAGGGGGGCCGCGGGAAGATGGAGTAAAAAAAAAAATACATGAAATTATTTTATTGAATTAAAAATAATTTTAAAATATTCCTGTTTGCGTATAACTGCATTATGATAATCATTCACATAAAACTTACAAATAATATTTTTAGATAAGAATAAGAATAAGAAATTCTTACATTATTGTCAAGTTATTACATTATTGGCTTTATTACATTTAAAAACTGTGAAAATTATTACGTTATTGGCAGTTATTACATTATTGGCTGTTATTACATTATCGGCCTTTACAAACCCTAACCCCCTCAACCCTTATCCTAACCTTAAAAGGCACTGCCTTAATTCTAACCCTAGCCCCAACAAACCTAACCCTAAATTGGGGGGAATAGTGTCTTGAATCCTAGCCTTAACCCCCTCAACCCTCTCTGTGACCCTAAATTGGGGGGAGGGGTGTGTTGAAGGTAGCGCTGCCTGGAAAGCACCGTTGACAGGCACAACAGACCAAAGGCTGATCCAGTCACATTGAGTACCACGGAAATGACCTTTAGCACATAAAGGCCCAATCACGTTGAGCACCACAGAGATCATCTGTAGCCCAGAGGCCAAGCCACTCCTCATTTCCCTCATTTACAGGAAAGTTTTTTTTTTTTTTATGACACAAGCTTATGAGCCAATAAAGTTGTCTGATAGACTATGCACAGTTGAAGGCTCTAGTTTAGCATGTTAACCCTTCCCCAAGCAATGGAGGCTGATAGGGCTGCACTGACTGCACTACTTGGCTGACGATTTTATCCAAAGTGACTTGCATCCATCTATTCTATCATGGACAGGGTCCCCTTAAAAAATAAATAGGGTCAGGTACCTTGCTCAACTATTTAAAACATTTTATTACATAAAAATGTTGTTTCCTCATGATCCTCACTGTAAAGGTATCTGGTATTTTTACAATACCAAGACTATGACAATCGAAAACAAACAAACAGGGTTTCTCTAGGGCCAGTGTGAGGTACCTCTCTGGCATGAGATGTAATGTAATGAAATATAAACATTCCCACAGTACACATTTCCACCATGGCAAAGTGTACCTTTAAGCTAATAGTCTCAATTCTCCACCCCCCCCCTTTTTTTGTTGGCAGCACACAGACATCGAGCAAATCATGAGACTACAGCAGTTTATTAGCTTACCTGTAAACATGAATTGTAATGTCTGCATAATTTATTGGCTGAACTCAACCTCTGATTGAATCCAATGGACTACAAAGTATTTTTATGGCAGAGATACTGACATGTTTATTGAGGTAAAGAGATATGAAATAAAGAAAGCTTTAACTCTTTATGAACTCTTTTAGAGAGAGAAAAAAGAGAGGGAGGGAGAGAAGGAAGGGAGAAGTCGGTCAGAAAACAGAACGTAAGAGGAAGAGAGAAAGAAGTTTAGTCAAATAGAGAAAGGGGTAAAAAGAAAACAAGTGAGACAAAAAAAGAGTGGGAAAGACTAAGAGAAGAAAGTAGAGAGAGAAGATAGAGAGGGCGAACGGAGAGAGGTAGACAAATAAAGGGGAAGACAGTAGTGAAGGACAGGAAGGGAAGAAAGAAGAGAAAGATAGAGAAGTGAGAGACCGGGAGTAGGAGAGGAAAGAAAAAAGAAAAGGATAGCATCGGGATATACTAGAACCCAACTGCACTTCACAGAACAAAGACCCAAAAACTCACAGGTAAGAGGAAACTCCATTGTAATATTATTTTTGTAAACACATTGTGTGGGATTACAGAAACATTTTAATAAATTGTCTTTGTGATACCATTAAAACGCAGACCATAATATCATTCTGGTATTGTGAGGCAGTTGTAAACTGTTACTATATGGTATATTATCAGTATTCTCATATCTTCACAATGTTTGCCATGGACTCTTGATTTTCAATTGAATTACTGAACAGTATCTCTGTAATCTCAGTCTGAATAATCTATGGTGGTGAATTATTTTCATTTCACTAGAGCCTATACTTTCTGTTGGTAGCAGAATGTTAAAAAAGACTGAAGATAAATTTAACCTGTTTCGCAGACGCTTTTGAACCTTGAACCTGCCTTTGTGCGGAAGAGAAAATGTTTAAGGGAAAGAAAAAGCCCAAAGACCCGGTATGTATTTGCTATTGATCCTTCTCTATTTGCCCTATACTTTGATGTTTTGCAACTTTTATGGTTCATGATTTATTTCAATCTAGACATTTTTTTTGTACAATCGAAAACATCTGCATCACATTCCTTGGTATATCATTGCTAAAAGAATCACTCTTCAATCACATAATTAAATCACATAAAGAACAAACACATAATTAATTTCCTCAGAGACTACTATGAAATAATGATGATATGACACTTTTCTGTTCTTAGTTGTTTAAATAATTTAATATAAGTAAACAAGTAACAAGTAAACAAGTAAAGTAAAGTAAACAAGTGAAACTTCTCTGTAGAAAGACATTGGCAAGAAAGGATCATCTCCCAAACATTCCAAAGATCCTCAGGAGGTTGAACGAACTCAAAATATTTACAACGAACCCTTCGACTACTCAAACCAGTCTTCACCTCCACCTGTGCCTGGGCGCACACCTTCTACGAGTAGGCCGCCTGCAGGGGCGCAGTTTGACAAGCCCTGGAGGCCTCTGGATTGGGAGTGAGTATCAAGTCCAATATGAAGATTGCCATTTAATGAAATCTCTTGTTTTGCTTTGTAAACATAATTGAAGTTTCAGAATTAATAAATATGAACACAATTTTTTAAAAAATGACTTTTAAATCATTTGGAGCCAAACTCTTCAAAAATACTCAAGTTCAATATTGGTTTGAAAGATAGTTTGCTAGCTCTGTTGATTACAGACATTTAATCTATTAACTTTAATTGTTAACTATTAACATTTAATCTATTAACTTTAATTGTTTATCTACCTTTTCTTTCTACCTACTCGACAAGCCAGTTTTTGATGGAAACTTTGTATTCCATGTGTTTTACTTTTCTCAATGAACAGCAAAAGAAAATGTATGAGGGATGAGTTGCGGAAGCTTGAAATTAACATTTCTGACGTTCAAAAACTCCGTATTCTGGTCCATGGTCCAGTGGGAGCAGGGAAGTCCAGCTTCATCAACTCCATAGACTCCATCTTCCAGGAGCGCATGACAAGTGCAGCCATTGCCGAAGCAGCATCTGACCGTAGCTTTACAAAGACAGTGAGTATTCAGTCAGTGTGGGATTCCATTCAGCTATTCATGTTTCAGCTGAAGGGACATTCCATGCGATAGTGGATCAGGCCATCATAGCACACAGCAGACCCAGGTAACAATTATCGGCAGGTCAAACTCCATGAAAAATGGGAAGTCTGTATCAGCCCAAAAAACTGCACTTGCACTTCTCTACAGGGGACTTAGGTTTGAGCCTTTCTCCATCCCTCTTTCCCATTCATTTCCAGTTACTCTGAACTGTCCTATTTGTATAAATACAAAATGGCCAAAATATCTACTTTTAAAAAGTTCATACTTTTCACCAATGTGCATATGGGTGTACCAGTTTGTTATTTCAAACAACATTGATGCCTGATGAGATAGTAAACTAGCAAAGATTCATCACACCTGGTCCTATGACATGAAGATGGAATCTTGTATTCTGATTTCAAGCGTTCATTAAAAAAAATAACCTAAATATTCACATCAACTCAGCCATACACTTGTTGTAGCCTATTACATTTGATGTGTTGTAATTGTTGTGATGATTGTCCTGTTATGTTTGAGACACCATGTGGCTTGTTGTAATTTTTAGTTCCAGGCCCACAACATTAAAGACGGAAGATATGGTTCCTTCCTTCCTTTTACCTTCTATGACATCATGGGACTGGAGGCAGGGCATCATGAAGGAGTGGAAACAGAAGACCTGCTCAAGGTCTTAAAGGGCCACATCAGAGAGGGCTACACGGTAAAGACAAACACTGGCAATGTCCGAAACAGGAAGGTAGTGACTTGCTGCCTTGCTGTCTTCACTGTCTACAAAGTTACCTGCCATAGAAGGGCAGCTGCTAAAAAACTTCGTTTCGGACGCCCTAGCAAGTTAGCAAATTACAACGCCGTCTTTTTGTTTGTTTAATTGTCCGGGCGGCGTTGCTAAGAGATCGATAGATCCTATAGAATGTTGGGCGCTGAAGCATGCATGAAGGAAGCATCGATGCTTCCCTCAAAATTGGCCAAAAATTAAAAAGGAAATATTCAATTAAATACCTGCTTAAAATGATAGCTGTTTTAAAGTGTAGCTGCACTTGGAGAGCGACACAGACATGACTGACCCACTCCTGATTAGAGGTGTGAGTTTTTCCTATTTTAGGACCAGCCAGTAATGTAGAAACACCCCAAAAAGTACCCTTTGACATCACCAGTTGAACCAAAATGTTATGACCTATTTCAACCTGAAAAGGTCGGAGGGAGCTATTTTCATGTGTAAAACCCACAAAATGCCTTTTTTGTCTATATAAACCCTGGTGTGCTTGCTAAAAATAATCTCTTGCAATCAGTTTGCAGCAAAAAAAAAAAAAAAAAAAAAAAAAAACATATTTTGGGTGCAGTTACTCTTTAAACTGCTCTAAGTAGAAAGAAGGGCTTTCACTACTATCAGCTCTGGTTTTATATTTACTGTTTAGCTGATTTGGATCCACTTTAAATGAGAACGTGAATGCAGGACATCTCTCTGGAGGTGATATTATTTGACTTACTACACTACCTGTATGAATACTGGCATTTACTTTCTCCTTGTCCTTCAGTTTAATCCAACGAACTCGTGCCCCAAAGATCATCCAAAATACAACAGTAATCCCACGCTGGGCGACAGGATCCACTGTCTGGTCAGTGTCATTCCAGCCAATCAGGTCTCCATAATGCCCGAGGAGGTCTTCAGCAAGATGAAGAAAGTGAGGGAAAAGGCTGGGGGTGAGTATTACATACTTATGAAATAAACCCAGAGAGGCCAGGTATATACACACAAATATGAAATGAAGATTTACCAACACATACATTTCGAACAGCGTTAACAGCAAACCGCCTGTAACAGATGGCAACTAGCTCGGCTAGCTGGCGGCATTATGTGTAAATCCTCACAACTCAATTCATGGGTGCTTCTAGCTGCTGAGTTGGAAGCCTGGGCTTTTGGCTCAGTGGTTAGAGCATTCGACTCCCATGCCGTGGGTTTGTTGTAGTTGACAGGGTGGCGGGTTTGAGACCTGTGTGCGGTGTGGACTGCCCCCGGCTACACGTGAACAGGCTACAGTTTGTCTGCCATACAGGCTATGTCTGCTTCCCAATGCTGACCCTGAATATTGTACCAGTACATTCTACACTGGCAGTTTCTCATAGCACACTTGCCCTGTGTTTAGTTTGGATTCATTTAGACTTGGGCCTAATTAATGAGGATGAACCCTTGACAAACACGGTGTGTGTGTGTGTGTGTGTGTGTGTGTGTGTGTGTGTGTGTGTGTGTGTGTGTGTGTGTGTGTGTGTGTAGCTACAGGGATTCCTCAGGTGACAGTCCTGACTAAAATTGATGAGTCATGTCCATTTGTGACCGAGGATATCAAACAAGTCTACATGAGCAAGAGGATCAAAGATAAGGTGCTGTGTTGTTTACATTTTGTGTGCTTGTGTTTGCATAATTCAGT
This sequence comes from Sardinella longiceps, assembly GCA_027497455.2. Classification (NCBI taxonomy): domain Eukaryota; kingdom Metazoa; phylum Chordata; class Actinopteri; order Clupeiformes; family Clupeidae; genus Sardinella; species Sardinella longiceps. The sequence goes on along the minus strand of JAODXP020009928.1, from coordinate 113,823 downwards.
GGCCACTTCAATTAATCTGTTTCCCTCTTTGTATTTGAATGTGTTTAGATGCAGGAATGCAGTAACAGACTGGGAATCCCCATGAGCTGCATCTTTCCAGTGAAGTGCTACCATGAAGAGATCCATCTGAATGACACTCTGGACGTGCTGCTGCTGTCTGCACTGGACTTTATCCTGAACTTTGCTAATGACCATGTTGCTGTGTTGGCTGAAGCTCCTCCCCATACAGAGCGGAAACAAAGCATCAGACGTGAGGTGAACTTCAGTGAATACAACAGCAAAGGAGATGTGGCGCCCCCTCATGCTAACGTGGGGGGTAGCAGAGAATATTATAATTTCAAAACTGACAGCAGTCCTAAGGCACCGCCTCCCCCACCACGACGTCCACGTCCCCGTTAAAGGGACACTAGGCAATTTTTTGCAACTGTTTGAGGTATCCTTTTAACGTCCACTTTCCTGTTAACTATCAGTGCCACATAGACACACTGTGTTTGTTTGCCTGAATTTCCTGCGAGATAAATAATGTGTAGGCCTAACAGTTTATCTATCCCACTCACACACAAAGATGTTTTCTGTCTTACACAAATGCCCAGTACTGACTCTAATGGCGGACTGATTGTTGAACTGTCTTCTATTGCACTTTTCAAGGCTAATGTCCTTTGCCCACACATGTGTGAGGAATACACAGACCCAGTCAAACTTGTAATATTCCCATTACTCTTTTTTGCTGCATATAGTTTTGTAGCTGTTCTACTTGTACTTTTAATTAAGAATAGGACTGATAAGTCAGGTACAAATGTCATGCTGACGTCTGGACCACAACGATAGGTTTCAGAAATAAGAAGATGGATATATAGGTACTTCTAGCTGTTCTAGCCATAAGATCAGCTGAAATTTGAGTTTGCCTGTGTACACAACACAAGCATGGTAGGAACAATGCATGATGGGACTTTCCTCTTATCAGACAACTGAGCTGCTATGTGCTGTGACTCTCCTGCCCTCTGGTGTCTTGTTCCAGTATTGCATTGGAAAGGAGAGAAAGGATGTGCTAAATAACACCACTGAGTTCATGCTAACAACCCATGCTACTACAGTCCATGCTAATAGCCCATGCTACTGTACCCCATGCTCCATCAGCCCGTGCTACCCTGCCCCAAGCTAATACCAGAGAGGGTTGAAGCAGAGTGAGAGGTCTCAATGCTTGTTCAGTTCCTGGTTGCATTTTTGCAAAGGGGAGGGGGGCAGTGCAGACTCCATCAAGCTCTTATTGGCTGCTAGAACTGTAAAGAATATTTTCTTATTGTGATATACCGTAAATGCATTTGTGCAGACAGGAAGTATTCTAGTTTGCTCCCAATTAAATGTATTATGATGCTTTTTCTTGGTCAGTATACCATGATCTTTGCTAAGACCCTATGCTACTTCAGGCCATTCTAATAGCACATGCTATTATAGCCCCACTGGGCCCAAACTGATGGGAAATATCATAGTATACTGGATATAAAAAAATGTTGTTCTTGGTGCTGGTCCAAGGTCAAGTTTCGTGTTTGTGTGGCTTTCAAATTGATAGGCCATGAGTTTCATCAGTTTGCCATTCATGTCATTATCACCAAATAAACAATGAAATGTTGTAACATAGTTTGATCTCTTGTGATAAATCCATAGGCTACCATGAAACCTACTTGGGAACTTAATTTCTTATTAATAGATTTAAAATAGTACATATAACTAGACGTACCTAGCCTGACACGTCAGACTATATCATAAGAATGTATAGTCTGAAGACCACTGATAGACTGTACCTCAATGGAGGGGCGGGTGACTGCGTTGTCTTTCAAACTGCCTTTCCACGTAATAGGCTAGCGTTCCGGCCAGTGGTACCAGCTGGTATATCAAACTTTTCCCGTAGCCCGTCGGTAACACGGCAAAGACATCTTTTTCAGAACGAAAAACTTCAGTGCACTTTCTTGTTTCACTTTCAAAGAAAATGACAAGTGCAATTCGTCCAAAACTAAAGCCAAAGACGATTCCGCTCTGGTTTGAGCAGGGCTGTCGTCATCGTACAAAGCCCGCCTTACGATTTCCTGTACACATACCGCGCTGTGATTGGTTATCCGCCTCCAGAGGAAGGCTAAAACGGGTTTCTATCAGTGGCCTCTAGACGTACCTCTGTGCAAATTCAAATTTGCTACCACTAGGGGTACGTCTAGAGTCTAGGCTAAGATGTACCGCTTGACGGTACAAAATATGACCGCCACTCAATTCTGCACATCAGTGCTTAATTTGTAAATCAGTAGGTAACGGAACGCAAAGTACATTATAACGACAAGTCGATGACGACATGACTCAGGTCCCGGAACGCACAAAAAAACATCAAGTGAATTGCCACTTCTACAGCTGTGGCACATAAAAGGCTCAATTTCAGACAACATCCCTTTTATAAATGCCATAAGATTGCATTACAAAAAAAACCCGACCCAGCGCTACATGAAGTACAAACATTCAAGAAAACAACCATATTTTGAGTGCGTTAACTTTTGGTACAGGTAATATGTTTTCATATGCGCGCGCGTATGTGTGTGTGTGTGTGTGTGTTACGGACATCAAACTCATCTGTCGTTTAGACATTTTTGTAAAACCATTCACCAGTACACACCATTCGTTTGCCCCTCTCACTGACACGCTCATAACATCTCATCTAAAGACAGGGGCAATTAAAGCAGTATAATATTGCATTTTAATTGTTTACCATGGGGGTGCAAATCACAAATGACTGGTTATAAGCTAAGTTGATGTGGGCTCTTGAGACCAACATTCCATAAACATTTCATCGTCCTCAATGATGCGCAAAGATGGAGCGGAAATTTTTCCGTAAAAGTCTACTGGGGCTACATGCCCACCAAGTTTCATGTGCCCCGGTGTTACGGTGTCCCGGGAATCGTTGACCAAAAATTCAGGAAGTAGATGACGGGAGAGAGAGAAAAAAAAAAACTTTGACAATCACTATATGACCGCTATGCTAGCTATGCTAGTGGCGGTCATAATAATAGATGTCTGTCAATCATTGTGGATATTTTTGATATTGTAATTTTTTTATTATTTTTTCCATGTCAATTGAATGCAAAGATTCATACTGTAAGGTAAGAATGTAAGTGCTCCTACAAAGTAGAAAAAGTTAGCCACATTAAAGTTAGTCACATTTGCACTGGTGATGAATGAATGTGTAAGCTAAAGTTACCCACATTTACACTAGTGATGAATGAACAGTTAGCAAGCTAAAGTTAGTCACATTTACACTGGTGATGAATAAAAGATTAACAAGCTAAAGTTAGCCACATTTACACTGATGAATGAACAGTTTGTTTTTTTTTAATTGAGGGGGGGGGTGTAACTTTAATATAGTTTAACTATATTGTACAATTTTATGCAACAGAAGACATTGTGGACCATATACCTTTAAATAAAGAGCTATCTAAAGGAAGAAATGCAGTTTACCCTGCAAAGGTGGAAGAGAGAACCAGGAGGAGAAGGCTCAGAAATAAACCCTCTTTTAAGTTGGTATTAGTTAATAATATCTATTGTAATTACAGCCATGAATGGATATACTTCCTTGCCAGAGCAAGGAATGTAAACAATTGTTTGTCTGATAAGTGAATGCATTCATGCTTAAAGCTCAATGTTTGGCATTTCTTTGCATATCACATTGTCTTTTTTTCTGACCGTGCAGACAGAATGTCACCATGCAGTGATGCAATCTTACATATATATCAGAGACATATATCAGCAGACTCCACAGGCAAGAGCAGAAATGCTCTGAATTCTAGTCTGGTGTCTTGACAGATCTTGACATACCCTCAGCCATGTCCCCCATGTCCCATTTTGTTTTTTACTCACGTCTCACGCTATAGGTGTTCAGGTTCAGGTCAGTTGTTTACCTTCCGTAGGCCTACAGTATATATATATATATAATTTCATTCTGTCTCTAAACTGCAACAGGCTGTAGTTTGAGAGAGCATCATTGACTTAAAGCCCCAATGTGTAGCCTTCGAGAGAAATTAAGCGTAACACAACGCAAATTACGTTTACATCTACGGAAGCCTGCATGCGGATGTCGGTCTATTGTCAGTCTATAGCAAAAACGCGAACGATATGACCGCTTTCAGCTTCCGTATTCCAAGATGGCGGCAATACATGGAGAGTCTACCCAAGTTAATGTGCGTGGAAATGCGAAATTTCAAGCCAATACGGACATAGGGAATTGATAGTGGTGGTTAATATTTATGAGAAAGGACAAGCTTGTCAACAGGTAAAGCATATTTTGATATTGAACAGTAAAAACGTTACACATTGTACCTTTAAGCCCATCCATCAGTGTTAGCCGACTTTCAAGTGGTTGTATTTTACTGTGCTTATAAATGGAAGTACACAAGAACAAACCATTCTGTGAGACTCTTTCTTATGGTCATCCAAGTCAACCCAACTAACACGGAATGTCACCGAAACTTACAAATAACATTGAAAAAAAACAACAACAACAAAAAAAAACATTGCACCATGTTTCTCCTATATGATTATTTTTAGAAGGTTTTCGGAAGTAGTTCAGTGATTGCGGAACTACCAGAGACAGTGTAATTAATTGATATTCAGCCATTTCTGAGGGGGTGCGATTCAAGGCATTCGTCCCGATATGACCCAGGAATCATATCAGATCCAGTGGCTTTATCATGTTCAGCAACAGGTAACACCTGACAGGTGCATTCCAAAGTCACATAATCAGATGCTCTTATGCCAACCCCACTGCCTGCTGCTCGTACTCTATAAAAAAAGAGATCTGCAGCCAGCCTCTGCTACTCGCCCTGCTCCTCATTCTCTTCAAGCTACTGACTGCTCTCTGCCTACGAGTTTAACTCTATACCCAGGATATCTGAAGACAACTGCATCTCAGGTGTGCGCCTTACCTTCAAGTATACTTAAATATACAATATTATGTTGTTTCATATTTTGAGGTTTGCATACACATGAAAGAGATTGAGATGGTCATTACACAGAGTTTGATCATGTTTTAAGTAGGCTAACAATGACAATATACTGTACATACATCAATGAAAAATTTGAAATGGAAGTTATATTGTTGCCAGTAGACTATTTTCCCTGTAACACTACTTCATGTTGTATGTATTTGTATGAATTCTTTTTTAAATGGTTGTTAATACTAATCATCATTTTGTTCAGCTCTTGATAAGCACAGAGAACTTCAGCGAGAGAAGCAAGACAACCTTTAACTGGACCTTAGAAGACCTGATACAATGGCCACAACTGGTGAGGACGTTAATATGCCAGATCATGTTAGAAATGTTTCTTACACATTTCACACCAACACTGTAATCCCCAACATGTTTAATGAACATAATGTTTTAATGGAAACTTATTAACACTTAAATTTCACTTTTTAAGAAAGTCATGTTGACTCATAGATTTGTCCTTTGCTCATCTAGGTTCAATGGAGATAAGTGCCCTTGGAAGACCCCTGAACCTCGGCACACTCTATGATGCTCGGAATGACCATCTGGTGCCAGGTAGGAGTTATCTTACTCCCAGAATTTCGTTCCCTTAGCTCCCCTATCTCCACACTTCCATTGTTCCATAGACCAAATGCCGAAATTTTTAGGTTGTCAAGTGAACCTGTAAGGGGTCGAACTAGCCTTGTTGTGCATGTTTACTCCCTGTTTTCATGTACATACTGTAGGTATCTTGAAAAACAAAGGCATTCACCTGCTTTTGTGTCGTTTGTTAACAAAAAGAGAAAACTTGCCTGGCTTGCGAGATCACTAAAGAGTTGAGGAAATTGCCTCCTTGCCTGACTTGATAGCGAAATTTCATTCAGCGACAAGAAGTATGGGCGGGCCCAGGTTAAGAGAAAGGGATTCTTTCTAGAAGCATAGTGACTAATCACTACCAGGCACTATGTAAGGCGTAGGGCCCTTCAAAGGAAGCAACTCCAGGACCTCCCCTGTAGCCTATGACAGACCACCCCTAATTATCCATTCTCATTGCCCTCAGCTGCTTATGTGGCTGCCAATGTTGTGGGACCCCACCCAACTTACCCTGTGACATACGTAGTTAGGACAATTCTATGCAGGTGGTTTAAGCACACAGCAGCTGAACAGTTACTAACAGTGTAAATTGTCTATTTTAACAATTGAGGCTTTTTATCCAACTTAAGGTGTAGTGGCAGTATAGACCCAAGAAACACATTCAAAAGCCATAAAAAGTGACTTTTCGTGATATGGGACCTTTAACATGTTAAGTCGAGGGTAGTGAATTGACATTGTCAATGCCAGTAATAAGAGAGCTGTCTTTAATTTTTGTTATTTCATTTTAAATTACTATTATGGCATACCTACAGTAATATTGCCATGCTACGAGTTATGTTATAGCCACATAATTTCCATCGCAGACTTGCCTTCACAGAAGGTAAAGTAAATAACCTGTGCCTAAACCTGAACAGTCTGTAAACATTCTAAACACTTATGTGAACAGGAGGGACAGGTAAAAAAAATTATGAGGCATAGGCCTACCGTCAATCTTAAATGAGTGTTGTGTTTGTCCTAGAACTAATGTGATGCGCGCCAAGCCCTTTTTCATAAGATATACTATGGCAAGCCATTCAGTATGATTTCAAGTACTGAAAATATTTTGAGATATTGGTAACATACTGTACTGAATAAAAAAGAGCCCAGAACATCTATTAAGTCTAGTATTACATGCGTAAATACATTTTAAAAGTTTTAAAAATAGGCTATTGATTTAGCTCTGGTATGAAATCAAAAGCCAGCCATTATCCATATGAAAAAGATTTATATGGAACTTATAAGAAGTGTCATATAAAAAACATATAAAAATCTTTCCTGCCAGAAACATATATGACTATTCAAATCTTATATGGCACATACTACAAAAGTGGCCCGTTTCTCATTTAAGTCATGAATGAAGCGCACAGTATATATGATTTGAATGAGTAAATTATAAGGAACATTAAGTTTCAGTATATGAAACATACAAATTACATATAGGTTTGTGTATGACACTTGCATGTAACATACATGAAATTTATATAAAACTATACAGGCTTTATATTTTGATAAGAATATAATTAACCCACATGGAATTGGTGAGACACAGCGAAGTTACCTATACTGACCTGGTACAGTGGGCTGCATGCTGGAGAGAAGGCCTACTGATAGTTTAAATGACGCATTGTACAGGAATCGAACTGTCAACCTTATAGGTACAAGCCTTAAGCCCTAACCACTAGACCACAACTGTCTGACACAAAATGTGGCAACAACACCTAGCATGGCATCCCCATGTATAAAGAATATGATTTAAAACACATATGTTTTTTAAGATATTTTTTGGGCTTTAAATCAGTGTAACAAGTGGAAACAAGTGGGACAGAGAGAAATTGGGTGGGATTGGGAAATTACCTCGGGTCGGAATCGAACCCGAGTCCCCGGGGTAATGGTCTGACGCTCTAGCCACTGAGCCACGGCGGTGTTTAATATGTGAGTTTGTGAATTGTCAGTGGCCTAATATCTGATGTCAATATCCTATTGATATCCTTATAAGAGTCTTATATGTATTTTATACATATAATGTGAAAGTTAATATATAAACTTGACCATGGTTTTATATGTTGTATAAGAATCTCAGATGCGGTTTGTACGACTGCCAAACCACATGCAAAATACATTGCATATGAAGCTTATAACTTCTCATATGGAAAAGTTTTATTTAAACTTTACAATGTTTCTATGTTTTATGTGATTCACACATTGGTGGAATTAAAGGAATATTTCACCTTTTTATGAAAATTAATCATTCATCCTCTTCCCTGTGGGTAAAAGCATTTTGTCCCTAGTGCATGCGTTTTAGCTTAGCATAGGTGTAAAGTAGCCAGATAGCAACTCTTTGGCTACATTACATTCCAGTGCCTATGCTAAGCTAAAGCTAAAATTTGGATTGCCAGACCAAAATGATTTTACCCACATATGTAACTTCAGGGAAGAACTGAAGACTGACTGACCAATTTTCATAAAAAGTTAAAGTATTCCTTTAATTTCATCAATGTATGAATCACATAAAACATAAACATATAGAAACATTGCAAATGCATGTGGTTTGACTGCCCTACACACCCTGAGCTTCTTATACAACATATAGGTCTAAAACATTGTAAAGTTTATATAAATCTTTTTCACATGGGACGTGTCATATACAATTCTTACATGGTGCGAAGTTGTATGTTTCACATTATATGGATTTTATATGGATTTTGCATGTGGCCTGAGTCCCCTATAAACCCCATGTAAGATTTTTATACAACATAACAAAAACATTGTACAATGAAGTTTCACAGTATGTGAATTTTGTATGAGCTTTGAGTCCCCTATAAAATACATCTAAGATTCTTATACAACATGTAGGAAAAATGTAAGTTTCATATAAATCTTTTTCGTATGGGTATTTTAATGACGGGTTTACAATAGGGAATGTCTAGATTTCTGTACTAATGTAAACTATATTTCCACTTTGCATACAATGGTAACTACATCAATGTCCTGCCTTTCATTTCAGGAATCAGCTTGTGGTCAAATGATGATATAACTAAACACACACGCGTTAGTAAAAAGAACCAAACTACTTTTAGTGTGAAGGCATCTGAGACCCTCAGTGAGAAGATGAACATGCTGGATGTGAGCGCTTCAGTAAAGGCCAGCTTTCTCTGTGGGCTGGTGGAGGTGGGGGGATCTGCAAAGTACCTCAAACAGGAAATCTCCTCATCCGCTCAGTGTAGTATGACGCTGAAGTACTCCCAGACCACCGTGCACAAAGAGCTCAACGTATCCGAACTAAAGATCCTGGATCCTGTGGCTATAAACGAAACAGGCGCTACCCATGTTGTAGTCGAGGTAACCTACGGAGCTGACGCGTTCCTGGAATTCAGAGAAACCGCTAGTAGTGAGGCAAAGAAGCAAGAAATCCAGGGAAAACTTAACGTCATGGTAAACAAAATCCCCAAATTCAGTCTTAAGGGAGAAGGTAGTGTGAGTTTGAATACAGAAGACAAGGAGAAGGTGAAGCTGCAAGTTCTACGGTGACTTCCATCTGAGAGAGCTTCCTGCTACTTATGAGGATGCTATTAAAGTTTACAGAGAGCTACCCAGTCTGCTAGGGAAAGAAGGGAATGATGCCGTCCCCATGACCGTCTGGTTGTATCCACTAAGTAAGCTAAACACAGAGTACAAGTTTGAGACAATATCACCGGTATTGGAGACTGAGTTGGAAGATACGATGAATGATTTCCAAGAGGCTATGGTGAAGTCTAACAGCCTCTTGGAGAGGAGCAGAGACATCAAGGCGGAAGACATTGTTGCCAAACTTGAAATGTTTCAAAGTGCTTTAAGAAATTACACCACAAAGTTTAAGAGGAATATGGCTGAACTGATCCCAGAAATCAGAGGAGGCACCATACCTGAAACCTTCTTAAGAGAACTCCTTCAGCAGAAGGACGAAAATTCTGGCTTGACTAGAAAAGAAATGAAGAATTGGTTGGGGGCGAAGGACACAGAGATCAGTCTTCTTACACAGTACATAAAAAAAATACAAAACTTCAGGATTGAATGTGAAGGCCATGAACTGGACTCATTCTTGAGTAGCCCAGATGTCAGTGATTGCTTTGTGTTCTGCTTCACCTCTGTGAAGTACGAGGAACATTACCTGGATGTCATAATAGCACAGCACACATGGCGCACATGTGCAATTGAGATAGAACCTTGGTATAAGAGGAGTGAAGCCATTGAAGCCCTGAACAAATCACTTGATATTTTCAAACAAACCCCCACCAACTGCAGAGTGATAAGTTTCATTCAAGACCACAGGTACTTAGGAGCTACAGTCCGCTGGTATCAAAACACCACCTTGAAGAATCCATATGTTACCTGTGTCATGGAACAATGTAAGTTTCTCTTACACATTAAATGCTCAATTGTTTTTTTTGTCCTCCTGTCAACAACTGCAGGCACCACCTTAACCTAATCCTATAAAAGTGTTACCTCACTCACGTCAGATGTAGCGCTACGCGCGTTCATCTGATATTCAGCGATAGACGAATTATTTCAGGAGCCAGAAATCCTTGAATCTAACTGGGCAAACGGCTTGTCCATCAATTTAATTGACGTACACTGCAGCCAACCACATCGAAACCAACCGAAGACGCTCGTTACGTTTGTTGGATTGGTTAGATTCAAAACAGTTGCTTCTTCGCTACGTCACACCCTCTACAGCAGCCAGCGGCCCTGATTGGTCCGGTTAGAGAATAATGGCTTGAAATCTCTCTGATGGGCTTCAACATCAGATCGTTGCGCGGAAGTGCCTTACGAAAGTTACGTAGCGCATGATCTGACGTGAGTGAGGTAAAAAAAGTGTGCTGCCTGGATAGACCACATTAAACAGAATATGCTGCAGGTTTTTTAAAGGTGCCCCGCCACACAAAGCCGTTTTTACCTGTTGCTTTTGGTATAGAATAGGTCTATATGACCTCCAGTTACACGGTGCATGTGAAAATGTAATACTGTCTTTGCTATCGGCAATAGCCCATTAAAAGAAATATGCAGAGAAATTAGGTCAATTTGAATCCATGGTCAGTGCTACGTAGTATAGACCACGTTACAGCCATTGGCTGACTGAGGAGAATTATCGCCCAATCCATGCTCTCCTGTATTTGACTAAAGCCCGCCCCTTGAAATACTCGCGAAAAAGAAGGAATATCCATGTAATGGTAACAGGCTATTTTTAGTTTTAACTGAATATCAAGACGTTAGTGAGTTTAGCTCTGGCTATGTGTTTAGCAAACTGCTAACTCATCTAGCTGCTAGTCCATCATTTATTCAGTGTCCTGTATATTTTGGGAAGAACTTGTCAACTTGGCGAATTCAACAATCTTGGTAAGTGTAATCTGACTGTGGATGTAGGCTAACAGTAGGCTACTCTTGCAATAAGTATCTGATTATGTTGGCTACTATGGCTACCTGACTATGTGGTAAGCTTACCTTTGCAAAGTGGCCGTTTACAATCTGCAAGCTATGTTGGTGCAGATATCCTCTTTCTCGGTTTCATGATAATATTCCAAGTTTTTTTTTTTTTGTACCTCGCAATTCGCAATAAAACTAATGTAAATATTCGGCCATGTGCTTTACAACGTCGAGCTTCAGCAGCGAATCAGAGCGCAGCCCATTGTCACAGTGGAAAAAAACCCGGAAGAACCGCATGAAATTTTCGAAGGCTATTCCTACAGGCTGCAAACGATCTCATTACGGTCTCCCTGGACCGTTCTCAGTCCAAGTGAAGTCGCATACCCTATTTGTAGACCTCAAAGAACAATTTAAATACCCTGTAGTGGTGTGGCATGGCACCTTTAACTAAATCAAAGGTGTTATATTATTATAGACTGTATTCGTGGAACAAATTGATTTGTTACCATATTAGGGCATGTCTAAATTCTAGGCTATGTCCACCCCTGCATAGAACATGTCTCCTGTCACATGTTGATGTGTCTGCTAAGCGTTTTTTTTTTTTTTTTTTTTACAGATGATGTTCAGGAGTTCCTCAGACTCGATGAGAACACAGCAAACATATACATCGCTCTGTCCAGGGATAAGAAAACAGCCACCTATGTGAACCAGGCCCAGCCCTATGGCAACAATCCCCAGAGATTTGATTATGAGTACTCAGTCCTCTGTGCGAAGCCTCTGTCTGCTAGCCGAAGCTACTGGGAGTGCAAGTGGAGTGGGGAAGAGTATGTATGCATAGGTGTGGCATACAAATCCATGCATAGAAAGGGAAAAAATGCTTGGGTAGGTGGTAACGACAAGTCCTGGAGTCTTTATTGCAAATACAACTACTATTACGCTTACCACAATTATACTCGCACCAACATACCCAGTCCCCCTCCCGGCACCAGGAAAGTAGGAGTGTATTTGGACCGTCCGGCTGGTACACTGGCTTTCTACAGCATGGAAAGTTGGGAAGGCCCAAAAAAACCCTGGTACACGTTTGAGAATATTAGGTTTACAAATGAAGACCTATATGCAGGCTTTTGGCTTGGAAGTGGTTGCTCAGTGTCTCTTGACTTTATACAAGGTCCAATCTTGATGAGGTTCCCATGATAAAACAATGAGAAGCTTAGTCTATCGTAGCTCTTCCCTGAGTCCTGCCCAGTCTTATGCTTTTCAGAAGTTTACTGTAAGTTTAGTAGAAACCATTTTAATGAAAAATTCAAGGTGTCTGTCTCAAGTTGAAAGGATAATAATGATAGGTAAAGCTGTCAAAACCTTTCCTGACTTTCTGGTGTCTGCGTATTACCTGCCATTTATCTTTTTCCGTCTTACAGTTTCTGGTTGTTTATGCTGATTTGATCTTATTGCTTACAACAGGTTTTATTTTAATTGCTTTTCATTTATGCATTTAGCCTACTCATGAGGACTTTGTAGTTATCTTTGATTTATTTAGCTATCTTTGATTTATTTAGCTATCTTTAATTTTGACTCTAAAATATGTTAGTTACATTTAACTCACTTTTGATTCATTTCATAATATCAGTAGGCCAATGTCTTCACTATGTGGAACAAATAAAGCAGTTTAAAGAACTACATACAGTATGACTCAGTCATCATTTATAATTTGATATATGCTGTATCTGAGTGTGTACTGGAAATAAAACTGAACTGAGATCATTAACATGATCTAATGACAAGATAGAACAACGCGACATTTTTTTTATAAACAAAAGAATTGCAAGAAATTATAAGACATTTTAGCCAGCAATCACCACATTTACATAAGTATGCACTCTGCATTTCTCAAATCAAGTTTTCAAATATCAAGCTCAATCACACAAAGTTGTAACTGGAATCCATGTCACGGACCCCCTGTTGAAAACCCATGACTTGGAATATCCAGGTATTCTACAGGTGCTGGTCATAAAATTAGAATATCATGAAAAAGTTGATTTATTTCAGTAATTCTATTGAAAAAGTCAAACTAGCGTTATGTATACATCCATTCCACATAGATGGATGTATTTCAAGTGTTTATTTCTTTTAATTTGATAATTATAATGGAAAAATAATGGAAAAACCCAAATTCGGTATCTCAGAAAATTAGAATATCACTTAAGACCAATACAAAAACAGCATTTTTAGAAAGATTAAGTCAACTGAAAAGTGTCATCATGAAAAGTATGATTATGTACAGCACTCAGTAAGTAGTTGGAGCTCCTTTTACGTAAATTACAGCAGCAATGTGGCATGGCATGGAGTCGATCAGTCAGTGGCACTGCTCAGGTGGTACGAGAGCCCTGGTTGCTCTGATAGTGGCCTTCAGCTCTTCTGCATTGTTGGTTCTGGTGTCTCACATCTTCCTCTTCTCAATACCACATAGATTTTCTATGGCCTATGGTCAGGTGAGTTTGTGGGCCAGTTAAGAACAGGGATACCATGGTCTTTAAACCAGGTACTGGTAGCTTTGGCACTGAGTGCAGGCACCAGGTCTTGTTGGAAAATGAATTCTGCTTCTCCATAAAGTTGGCCAGCAGCAGAAAGCATGAAATGATCTAACACTTCCTGGTAGACAGCTGCATTCACCTTGGAACCGCTCAGAAAACAGTGGACCCACACCAGCAGGACATGGCACCCCAAACCATCACTGACTGACTGTGTGGACCACGAGTACCATGGATTTTGTACCTCTCCTCTCTTCCTCCAGAAGATGCGAGACGCCAAACCCAGTCAGTGATGGTTTGGGGTGCCATGTCATCTGCTGGTGTGGGTGTTTTCTGAGGTCCAAGATCAACTGTTTCTGAGGTCTGTGTTTTAGGAGCCCCCAGTTTAACCCAGCAGTCTACCAGGAAGTGCTAGAGCATTTCATGTTCTGCTGTTGGTCATCTTTATGAAATGCAGATTTAATTTTGCAAGAGGACTTGGCACATGCACACAGTGCCAAAAACGATCAGTACCTGGTTTAAAGACCATGGTATCCCTGTTTTTTACTGGCCCACAAACTCACCTGACCATAAGCCCATAGAAAGTCTATGAGGTATTGTGAAGAGGAAGATGTGAGACACCAGAACCAACAATGCAGAAGAGCTGAAGGCCACTATCAGAGCAACCAGGGCTCTCGTACCACCTGAGCAGTGCCACTGACTGATCGACTCCATGCCAGGCCACATTGCTGCAGTAATTTAGGTAAAAGGAGCTCCAACTATGTACTGAGTGCTGTACATAATCATACTTTTCATGCTCACACTTTTCAGTTGACTAAATCTTTCTAAAAATGCTGTTTTTGTATTGGTCTTAAGTGATATTCTAATTTTCTGAGATACTGAATTTGGGTTTTTTCCACTTTTTCCTTTATAATCATCAAATTAAAAGAAATGAACACTTGAAATACATGTGTCTGTGTGAAATGGTTTCATATATAATGCAAGTTTCATTTTTTAAATAAAATTACTGAAATAAATCAACTTTTTCATGATATTCTAATTTTATGACCAGCGCCTGTATTGTGGATCATGCTGAGTGCATACTGTGAAATAGACAAGTTGGGTAGGTAGGTGGGTGGGTAGGTAGGTAGGTAGGTAGGTAGGTAGGTAGGTAGGTAGGTAGGTAGGTAGGTAGGTAGGTAGGTAGGTAGGTAGGTAGGTAGGTAGGTAGGTAGATAGATAGATAGATAGGGTTGTTAATGTTGAAATAATTGCTCACAGTCCTAATGTAGACGCTTAGACAAATTTCTGTTTGCCCAACTGTGACGAAATATTTGACTACTGTAAAACCTGAGCTTACCTCACCAACAGCAAAGGCTTTGTTTGAAATCAATATGTAAAAATCAGCTGTAAATGTGTGTGTGTGTGTGTGTGTGTGTGTGTGTGAGTGTGAAGGTGAGAGAGAGAGAGAGAGAGAGCTTGTGTAGCCTGAAATTCTATGACACTAGCTTTAAGTCTTTATTGTTTTATTGTCCCCACAGTGACTCTCCTGTCTCTTAACATTGGTAGCTGCATAATGATGTAAATTACAGGCTTATTTACATAAGATAGATAATGTCAGATGTACAACACATCACAGGTAAATATAAAGTCTTTCTGCACTTTAGGTTATGAATCTGTGGCTAGAGACACACAAGCACATCTCGCAAAAAGAGACAATAATACAATATACAACAGAAAATCTTATACAAATGGTATTCTGCCATTCAAAGGTGAAGAGCTCATAAAATTGTTCATTTAAGTTGTATTGTTTGTTTCACACTTTCAACACTTTAAGTTGTATTGTTTGTTTCTCACTCAATGTGTGGTCACTGTGCTTCTGGGGAGCTCATTAAGCCTGAAGTGCTGCGATACTGTAGCCATAAATATTTATTGCTTGTCCCCAAAATGGCTCTCTTTAAGTCTCCACAATGACTCTCCTGTCACTTTACTGTTGGTAACTGCATAATGATGCAATTTACGGGCTTATCTACGATGTATGTTAACACAAGTTATCTGGCCCTGGGGATGGGCCACCGATGACTCAAAAATAACTCAGATCACAAAATAACACACTTATTGATAAAAGGTGTAATAATAGCTACTGCACAATTCATCAAGTAGGTAACACACAGGTAAGTGTGAAAATGGGAATATTGGCAAGCGAATAACATAATGGACACCCCACTTCACTTCACTTCCAAAGAAACCTGCTTTCAGGTCTTAAGTTAGTTTATACTAATCAGCAACATTATGGCGCCATCACACGTGTGTGTGTGTAGGTGTGTGTGTGTAAGTGTGTGTCAGTGAGTGTGTGTGTGTGTGTGTGTGTGTGTACCTGTCTGTATGAGCTGTGTGCGACATCCAACCATCACTTGACATCAGTGATCACAACATTTTTCAGACCAGGGACATTTTTTTAAAGCCATAGTAGCTTAAAGGTGAAATCCAGTATAAATCAATCCACAGCCTTGTTGTTCAAACTCACCAAGTGCTCTAGGTGCAGTAGGAAAAAGAATAAGAAACGGCGCAGTGAACCTTACCTCACTCACGTCCTCCGTGGTAGACGATTTATTTCAGGAGCCAGAAATCCTTGAATCTAACTGGACAAACGGCTTGTCCATCAATTTAATTGACGTACACTTCAGCCAACCACATCGAAACCAACCGATGACGCTGGTTACGTTTGTTGGATTGGTTGAATTCAAAACAGTTGCTTCTTCGCTATGTCACACCCTCTACAGCAGCCAGCAGCCCTGATTGGTCCGGTTAGGAAATATTGGGCTTGAAATCCCTCCCAATGGCATCAACATCAGATCGTTGCGCGGAGGCCTTACGAAAGTTACGTAGCGCATGATCTGACGTGAGTGAGGTAACAGTGAACCGGCAACTAGCAGAGATTAACTAAGAGAATAGGGCAAAACAACTTACTTTCAGTTTCATTTCATTATGCCCCATTCAGTCAGCATTAGTAATCGGTTTGTTATTCGGCCTATAGCATCAAATTGCCTCGCTTTTTTTTTTTTTTTTTTTTTTTAATTTCCTTCAATCTTTTCCCTTAAATTTTAAAAGAGGCCTTTGCATTTGCTACAATGCGTTTTACATCCTCAAACTCTTCTTGTTTTCAGTTGCAGTATTGAAAGAATAGGTTGATATCTGTCTACAATAATGTCACTTGTACACTCAATCGAATGGCTTGATAGTGAGTGCTATAAGTTATGAGTGCCATAAGTATGTTAGGGCATTCCTTGGCCTTGTTTCTCTGAAGTGTTCTTGCCTGTATGGGGAGTTGTATAAATATTAATGTCATTCTAAATGTGACAGAACTAGTGTGTGTGTGTGTGTGTGTGTGTGTGTGTGTGTGTGTGTGTGTTTTGTTTATTGTCAGAGATAGAGAGAGTCTGACCATTTATGGAAGAGAAAGGCATCATATCAGATCCACGTCCATCTTATTTTCATAACAGCTAACAGCTGACTCAGTAGTGGGTGTGTGCAAGTGCCGTCCTGTAGAGTATATAAGTGGGCAGTCTGAGCAGCTCTCCTCACCCTGATCTGAAGCCAGAGAATGATGCTCTTCTGCTGAGTCCACTGCAAACTACTCGTCCTCTTCTGCAACAAAGCCAAGCTCCTGATTCTCTTCAACCAGCTCACCCATCTCTGCCCACGAGCTCAACTCCATACGAGGACATCCGAAGACCACTGCATCTAAGGTGCGCACCTCAAGTACAGTATACTTAAATTTAGACTATTTCAGACATCAGACGCAAATCCCTTAGTCAATCTTCAGAAATATGCAAAAGATTAAAGGTGAAGTTAGGTGTTTAGCTTGTTTAGTCTCTTTTCTAGAGCATCTAGACTAGAGCATTGCATAGAATCAACACCAAAATTTTGACGATTGGTCCCGTCTCATCTGTCTTTTTGTCTGTTGCTTTGTTTATTCTTCTTATTTACAGATATTTTTCCTATCCTATTGCTGGTATTTAGCCGAGTCAAGTTTCCTATGGTTGATAATAATATGTTTTTGCATAACATTGTAACATTTAAGTATCAATTTGATAAAGATCACATGGTAACGAAAAAAAAAAAACAACAAACATCTGTCGAACAAAAGACAGATGAAAAATAAAATAAGACTCACAATCAAACCAAAACAATCTGATAGTAAGGTTGATAAAGTTTATCAAAATTAAAATAAATGTTTTTTTTCTTCAGCTCTTCCGAAGCAAAGAGACCTTCGACCTTCACACAACCTTTACCCGAACTTTGAAGACGTGATAGGCCTACAATGCTCAGATCTGGTGAGGAAATTTCTGCAATGAAAAACCACTGCGAATGTGCGAAGTAACTTAGGAAATGTTTTTACGTTTATGTTTACGCATCTATTTACTGTACCAGGTACCATTTATCCAAAGCCACTTTCAAAAAGAGCATTAAGCTACAACACAGTTAAAACACCTTGTTACAACCTTACTAAAAGTGTGATTTGCTACAGTATAAGTTGAAAGAGCATAGTCAGTCATTTCAGGTAGCTTGTATTTTGGAAGAGCTGGGTTTTCGAAAATTTCTTGAAGGTGGAGGGAGTGTCTGTTGTTCAAGATGTCTGATGTCTGCTCCTGATGTCTGATGCTCATGATGTCTGATGTATGTAGTTGCTCATGATGTCTGATGCTCATGATGTCTGTTGCTCATGATGTCTGATGTCTGTTGCTCATGATGTCTGATGTCTGTTGCTCAGATGTCTGATGTCTGTTGTTCATGATGTCTGATGTCTGTTGCTCATGATGTTTGATTTCTGTTGCTCATGATGTATAAGACTGCCTCAGAGTGTATAAAAGGCTTACCTCACTCACGTCAGATGTAGCGCTACGCGCGTTCATCTGATATTCAGCGATAGACGAATTATTTCAGGAGCCAGAAATCCTTGAATCTAACTGGGCAAACGGCTTGTCCATCAATTTAATTGACGTACACTGCAGCCAACCACATCGAAACCAACCGATGACGCTCGTTACGTTTGTTGGATTGGTTGGATTCAAAACAGTTGCTTCTCCGCTACGTCACACCCTCTACAGCAGCCAGCGGCCCTGATTGGTCCGGTTAGAGAATAATGGCTTGAAATCTCTCTGATGGGCTTCAACATCAGATCGTTGTGCGGAAGTGCCTTACGAAAGTTACGTAGCGCATGATCTGACGTGAGTGAGGTAAATTAAAGGCCCCATCAAGCCTCAGTTTGGACATCATTAAGAACTTCTTATTGATTTGTCTTTTTCCCCTCTAGAATCCATAGAGATCAATGCCCTCGGCAGGAACCTGAACCTCGGCAGTCTCTATGATGCTCGGACTGACTGTCTGTTGCCAGGTATACTTGCAATGTACTTGATTACTTGTATGACTGTAGCCAGGGGTTCCATTTGATCAAAGTCCATCTGGGGGGAGAAATTTAACATGGAACTGCAACAACAAAATATGCCCTTTTAAAGCAACCAATGTTGCTATCTGAAACATGGAATTGATTCTTTAGGACTTCAACTTGCACATTCTGAAAAAAACAAAAATACCCAATTTTGAAAAAAAAGTTTAGATTGCGATTTTCTCAGATCGAGGCTTTCTGACTTGTGCCCTGTTTTCGGGTGACGGGACACATTTCTCCAAAACTAAAGCCAAAGACGATTCTCTATATACGGCTCTGGTTTGAGCAGGACTGTCGTCATCGTACAAAGCCCGCCTTACGATTTCCTGTACACATACTGCGCTGTGATTGGTTATCCGCCGCCAGAGTCAGGATACAACGGGTTTCTATCAGGGGTCTCTAGACGTATCCGCTGTGCAAATTCAAATTTGCTATAAATTTTCGAATTTCGTACGTCTAGAGTTCTAGGCTAGGTTTGTCTATGCCTATGACCAGTTTTGTACATAGGGATTCTTTCATTATTTTTAAACCCCTAAAAATGACCGCCTTATTTAATTAAACCAATGTCCTGCATCTCTTTTCAGGAGTCAGCTTGTGGTCAAGTGATGAAATCAATAAACACACAGTCGTTAGTGAAAAGAGCAAAACATCTTACAGTGTGAAGGCATCTGAAACCCTGAGTAACAAGATGAGCATGCTGGATGAAAACGAATCAGTCAAGACAAGCTTTTTAGTGGGACTGGTGAAGGTAGGAGGTTCCGCAAAATATTTTGAGCAGAGCACCTCCTCGTCCTCCCAATGCAGAGTCACACTGAGGTACTCCAAAACCACTGACCACAAGGAACTCAACGTTTACGAACTGAAGGTCTTGGATCCTGAGATTTTTACCAAAACAGAAGCTACCCATGTTGTCGTTGAAGTAACCTATGGAGCTGAAGCCTTCCTGGAATTTGAAGAAAATGCCAGCGATGTTGCAAATAAAACAGACATCCAGAGAAAGCTTAATGCCATGATAAAGTTAATTCCGGTAATCACTCTTGAGGAGGAAGGTGATGTGACTTTGAAAAAGGAAGACAAGGAGAAAGTGAAGAACTTCAGCTGCATGTTCTATGGTGACGTCCATCTGGAAGAACTCCCTGCTACCTATGAGGACGCTGTGAAGGTGTACAAACAGTTGCCCAGTTTGGTTGTGAATCCTGTGCCAGTGAAGTTGTGGTTGTATCCACTCAGCAAGCTCAGTAACACAGAGTCCAAGTTGAAAACAAAAATCTCAGAGTCCCTAATGTCTGGCTTGGAAGATACACTGAGTAATTTCCACGAGGCTATGGTGAGGACTAACACCCTGTTGGAGAGGAGCAAAGCCATCCAGGCGGAAGACATCATCACCAAACTGGAGAAGTTTCAAAGCTTATTGAGGGACTTCACCAAAGAGTCTAAGAACCAGATGGCAGAGCTGATCCCAGCTATCAGAGGAGGCTTCAAGGACGAGAACGAAATAAGAGAATTCTTTCAGTACAAGGATGAATTTGGCTTGAGTGAGAGAGAAATGCAGATGTGGCTGGACGACAAGGAGCTGGAGATCAAGATCGTTACACAGTACATTAATGAAATACCACAGTATCCAATTAAACGTGAACACCCTGATCTTCAATCCTTCCTGATGACCCCAAATGTCAGTGCCTCCTTTGTGTTCTGCTTCACCTCTCTGCAGTATGAGGAACCGTACCTGGTTAAAATATTACGTCTCAGCTCACCAACACAGAACCCAAGAGTAGAAGATCCCTGGTACAAAAACGAAGGCGCTGTGAAGGCCCTCCAAGACTCCCTTGATATTTTCAAGCATGCTCCCTCCGGCCGCAGCGTGATCAGTTTCATTCAAGATGACAAGTACCCAGGAGCTTCAGTCCGCATGTATCATAACATCACCCTGAAGAATCCCCACCTTACATCTGTCAAGCAGCTGTGTAAGTCTCCCTATATTACTATACATTAACAAGATGTGCTGCAGATCTTTAAGTTAAAGCTGTATTCGGCAAGTTTACGTAATTCCGAGACTTAGGCAAAAAAAATGAAAATCATACAACTCGTTGGTCCCTCCCCCTGTCTCTATGATAGATACAGACGGCAAGTCTGACCA
Organism: Sardinella longiceps; assembly: GCA_027497455.2. NCBI lineage: Eukaryota > Metazoa > Chordata > Actinopteri > Clupeiformes > Clupeidae > Sardinella > Sardinella longiceps. Next base: position 92,697 of record JAODXP020009928.1, on the reverse strand, counting down.
CGCCGTGGGGGAAATAGAAAAAAATAGTCCCATCTGGGGGAAACTGCAGGCTCACAAAGCGGAGAAGTCAATGAGATGCTAGAAGTTACACTGAGCACCATCTACAAGGACTTTGACACATTTTTCAGGGCAATGCCATGAAGTGTCAGGCTACCATTTGTGGAAATAAGTTCATTTTGCGACTCCTCTCGAGTTAAGAAATTGAGTTTTACCTTTTTTATCTGTTCATCAAGCCGTTCTCCGAGCCTGGTGATACGACTTGCAGCTCTAGCCTAGCATAGTTCCTTGAACCGAATTTGACCAGCTAGCATCGCGGCCGCTAGCATCATGCTTAAAAGTAATAAATATTTCCGGTAACTATCTTGGAACTATAATCCAGTTCGGCGTAATAATCAACACACGTAGCAAATGTAACATGAACGTTTGTTGTGTTTGTTGGACTATTTTCAGGGGCTGCTTGGATATGAGTGTGCTACTGCGCCACGCGCGTTGATCATTACGCAGAAATGAGAAAATAGTTCCAAAACAATTCGTCCAAAGAAATTGCCACGTTTCATTTTCTGCAAGTATTATGACATTTTTCAACTAAAGATGAGAAGACATCTAAATGGGAAAATTACCGGAAATATTTATCACTTTTAAGCGTCAGTTTACAGTATGCACTATATGTTGTTCCATAACTGTGTGTGTGTGTGTGTGTGTGTAGTTTGTCTCACTCTGGATCCAAACACGGCCAGCAGATGCTTGCTTCTGTCTGAGGGGAACAGGAAGGCGACGCGGGTGAGTGGGAGTCAGCCATATCCTGATCATCCAGACAGATTTGTCCCGGGGCACGTCATGAGCAGAGAGCCTCTGACTGGATGCTCCTACTGGGAGGGGGAGTGGAATGGGCCTAATATTGCAATAGCCGTAGCCTTTAAAAGCATTGGTCGCAGTGAACCGCTTGGCAGATCTCCTAAGGCCTGGAGTCTGGAGTATGAAGACGGCAAATATCGAGCCTGGCACAACGGCGCTAGTACCAATCTACCTGCCCCCCCTCGAGGCTGCTGGACAGCAGGGGTGCGTGTGGACCGTGAGTTTGGAACTGTGTCCTTCTACTGGGTCACGTCTGACACACGTATATACCTGCACACATTCGGCATCACACACACTGATGAGCCCCTACATGCAGTCATTGGGGTTTGGGGTAACTCCAACACCTCACTGACCCTGGTCTAGACCACACAACCTCATATAGCCTACAGCAGCACCCTGAACACACACACACACACACACACACACACACACACAACCTCATATATCCTACAGCCGCACCCTGAACACACACACACATCATATAGCCTACAGCCGCAGCCTTAGCACACACACACGCACATACACACACACACACACAACCTCATATAGCCAACGGCCGCACCCTGAACAGACACACACACACAACTTCATATAGCCTACAGCCACACCCTGAACACACACAGACACAGACATGCTCACATGTTTACACACACACACACACATACACACACACACACATACACACATGCTCACCTGTCCACAAATACATACATGTTCTCATGTTTACACACAAACACATCTATGTCTAAGTCTGCACATCTTTATATCATTAGCACATACTGTAAGTCTATACTACCTACGCTACCACCTCAATCCATTGTACTGGCCCAATTCTTTTCTTCAAGCATAAATTATATTTACCATCATTTGTGCAAGTGGGAAGGAATTTATTTTACTGTTTAGACAGTCATATAATGTTTAATTTGACTGTTAATCATTTAAACAAGTGTGATGATAATGTTTTATTTCACTCTTGTACTAATCAAGTGAGTTGATGTTTTATTTTAATGTTAAGATAGTCATATAATCCAGTGGGATGATATTATTTTTTTATTTTATTTTACTCTTGTGCTCATATATTGCCGTGGGAGGATAATGTTTGCTATTAAAGGAATATTCCACCTTTTAGTGACAATTGGTTATTCAACCTCTTACCTAGTGTTACATGTGTGGGTAAAAGCACTTTATTCTCAGTGCATGTGTTTTCTCTGTCCAGCAGCCACAATTTTATCTTTATTTTAGCTGTAGCTTAGCATAGGCGCTGGAATGTAAAGTTGCCAGATACCAACTCTCTTTACTTTCCAGTGCCTATGCTAAGCTAAAGGTAAAATTTGAGTTGCCACACTTGGAGAACGCATGTACTGAGACCAAATTGCTTTTACACACATATATGTAACTCCAGGTAAGAGGGTTAATAACCAATTTACATAAAGATGGTCGAGTATTTCTTTAAGAGAGTCAAGTGGGATATAATCAAGTGGGATGATAATGTTTTATTTTACACTAGTAGTCATATAATCTAGTGGGATGGTGTTTTATTTTACTGTTATGGTGGTGTATTTTATGGTCATCATAGTCATGTAACCAAATTTAAAGTTAATCACCATTCCATATCAATGCTCTTTAGAATCATAATTATAACAACAGTAAGCAACTTTTTGGATGTACTTTCACATGAAAAATAGTACCTCAACTAAACTAACTAAATCCCAATTGCATGTTTATTTTGTATTTGAAAATATGTCAATTGTTGACAAATTGTCCAGTTCCAGTGAGTTCCAACTGGGTGATAAGCAGGAAATAATGGAGAACATCTGTATTTTATTTCATAAGGAGAGAGGACACATGCAGCACTGTTTAAATTGATTGGATTTGTGTAAAATTTAATAAAAATGTATTTGGTTTCATCCTATATCTGATTTTTAGTCTATGTGCTATTTTCTCAAGTCCCCAAGTCTCAGCACTAGGCCCCTTGTTTCTCTCCCTTTATATGATACCTAACTTAACTATATAATACCTACCGTGACTATACAATATTATAATTTGGCAAAAATATAAGGTCAAGTGATGTTTTACAAGCCTAATTAACACCTCATATTTAGGATGTGTATTGAAATCGCTCTGTTTGCCTAAATGACGCCCTCTCTGGTTTCCTCAATTGAACTGCAATGGCTTTGTTCTATTTGACATCACATTTAGGCTTTATTCAAATTCATCTATGTTTAGTGGCGATTTCTTAATTCAAGATTTCCCTATGAAGGAGGGACCATGCCTCATGTTCATGTTAACTCTTTGACCAGGCACAACCTCTCCGAATTCATCAAAGCCAATGTAAAAGTGATTTTCCATTCTTTGTCTCCTTTGAACTCAGATAAGTTATGATGTCTGCCCCTAAACATGACACTTCACTTCACCATCAAGATCTCTCTAAAAACTCATGTAAGACAATGTCTGACCGTGCTGAGACAGTCAACAGGGTCAAAGGTTGAAGGTTAAATCCCCTGTAAACATGAGGGGACCAGGGGAAAAGATCTGACATTCACTTCAAACTAAAGGGAAAATAAACCAAAACAAAAGGGGCTCCTTTCCTGAATGCCCAACCGACACAGTGCACCATACACTGACCATAGTCTGAGAGAGAGAGAGAGAGAGAGAGAGAGAGAGAGAGAGAGAGAGAGAGAGAGAGAGAGAGAGAGAGAGAGAGAGAAATAGTCAGTATGCCATTTCAGAAACAGTAAGAGTGCAAGTGCTGTGACTCTTCACTGCCCTCTGGTGTTTGACTTCAGTATTAAAGGGATGTCAGATTGTTGAATGCAGAGACTGTGACTTTCTCCTGCTTCTGGTGTCTAGCTACAGTACTGCATTGAAAAGGAGGGCCAAAGAGGAATGTGCTCTTGATCTTATTCAAGAAAATTAGCTAATGCTAATTCTGGGCGGCGCTAGCATTTATGCAGTGGAGAAGATCATTCTGTAACATTGAAGTCTATGGCAGAATCCAAGAATTCCACCGAAATTTTAAAAGCCTTATACTTCTGAGTAATGGATGTACATTTGGGGCATGGTATGGTGATCTCCAAAGCCCCCTGCCCCACTTCATATTATTGTCAAGACTTTGTGACTCTCCATTCCATAGAAGATGAACTTTTAATCAGGTGTGCACCAAGTCTGTTAATGTGCTGAAGTTTTTTTTTTTTTTTTAAGATCAAGTCAAAATCATACAATACATAAATCAATGTCAATGGTGTACAAAAATGCAAAAAAATTAAATTTGCGCTATCTAGCTTTACTTGGATTTTGCATCTAAGGAGGTTGACTGCTTGGGGTGCCAGCTGCCACTGATTAGGGTGGCAGCTCACTGGGAGGGCGTGGCCAGGCTAGTGGCAGCTAGCTCCCCAGGGGGTCAGGATTCCTTGTCGCCATTTTCCAGAAATGACATCATATCCGACTCCATTTGACATAATGCTGATTGGTTAATGCTACACTTTCAGCTCATGCTAACGAGCTCCCTGTACACATCAGTGGCGTATTCAAGACGACGTAACGTTACAAAACGTTTACTACGTCACCCATAGGGATGAATGGGAACTGTTACGTTACGTTACAAAACGTTACGCTCGTTGAATTCGCCACAGGAGGCTATTCAGAACGGCCGTAACGTTGCATTACGTTGAACCCAACGCAAACGAAGTTGGGCTGAACATACTGTTGTGTCACGTCAGTGCAGCAACAATGGAAGCCTGGAGGGCCATTCAGCACGTGGTGGCAGGCAAGGAAATAGCTGAACTTAACAACAGCCTCAGTTGTTTAAATGTATCATTGATAGGAATACTACAAAATGATAATATTACCACTGCTTTTGCTGTCACCAGAGGACAATTCAACACAACATGAATTTGTGTTATATTTAGCAGTAGCGCTTTAAATCTCAGAGCTTCCGATACACCTAGATGCTCATTGGTGAACACCTCTGACACACCCATCAAACGAGAGTGAACTACCTCAGAAGCATGTTGCGCACCGGTGTGGAGCGTAACAGGCAAACTTATCATTCAATTAGGCTAACGCAACGCACCGGTGCGTAACAATGTGCTGTTGAATGAACCCCTGGTGTGTGCCGCCCTCATCTCCATTAGTAACATGGGCCCTCATTGGCCTAATGAAATGGAGTCGGAAGTGAGCTCCATGAAATGCCATCTTGACAACTGAAAAATTTGTTCAATTTTGGATGAATTCACTAGCCTAGCATTCCACATTGGAATGAATGGGAGGCTGGACTTGGGATATTAATACCTCCATGGTTTATTAATACCTCCATGGCTAGCTCGGATGACTCCAATTTGCTCCCATAGACATGAACTACCACGACATATCTGGCTCCTGAAGGATCTGTGGTCAAGCTGTCTGTTAATGTCAGCCCTCAGTTCATACACTAGGGGCCAGAAGAGAGTCACAATTGCAGTGACACACACACACACACACACACACACACACACACACACACACACACACACACACACACACATTTCTCCTTTAGTTTGCAGGTTCTTACTTTTGGTTCTAAAGGTAGATAGAAGCAAACTCAAGCAGTCAAATATAATCAAGAGTAGGCCTAGCCATATAAGAAGATGACAATGTAAAGTCTCTGGCTACTTGGTCTTTGGTGGGAGAAGATCTGATCATAGATACAAATTTTGCATGCATGCACATTCTGCCAAACACGCACACACACACACACACACACACACACACACACACACACACACACACACACACACACACACACACACACACACACACGGACACATACACACAAGTCATTATTATTATAGATATGTATGAAACTTGAATCTTTGACAGAAAATAAAATCAGCAAAACTCAGTTTTAGTGTGCAGTGATTTTATATTTTTTGGATTACTTGAATTTTTGAATGTTTGAATGTGTCCTATTTTAAACAGACACAAAACACATAAGCTTTTTTCCTTCTTCTGAAGTGATACTACAGCAGTTGAGGCTGTAGTAGGTGATTCAGATGATTCAGAATCTCTTTCAAGGGTGTCCTGCCTAAGCAGCTTAAAATATACAAGGAAAAAAAAAACAATTGGATAGGATAGAATATAGGATAAGACTATTTATCCCAAAGGAAATTCAAGACAAAAACACAAGTGACTAAGTAACAGCTCATATGCATAATACTCAAATAATCATATAATCAATAATTTTATAGTTTTAGATTGTGACATTGTTGATACTGTAGGTTGTCTAACTTGAAATGGGTGCAAAAGATTTGAAAGTTTACAGCGGTTGTATGTATGTGTGTGTGTGTGTGTTTTTTGTGTGTTTGTCTCTGTGTGTGCATGCTTATGTGTGTGTGTGTGTGTGTGCGTGCATGCGTCACTGCACCAGACCATTTTTGGAAAAAAAGAGGCAGCTTGAGTGAGAAACTCATTGGAATTGGGTTGATTATCTGTCAACTTATGTAAAACTATCAGATTTGGTGGCTTCACTATCCTCAGCTGATTTCCATGTGCTAACAGCTTACCTAATAGTTGAGTATTTAAGACAGCAGTCTGAGCAGCTCTCCTCACTTCACATGAATGTGAGACAGATGCCCTTCTGCTGAGTCTGTTGCCAACTTTTCATCGTTTTCACTGTGAAATCTGCCTACAAATTCAACTCAACACCAAGGACATCCGAACAGGTGTGCAATTAACTTTTAGCATTAGCATTTTAACATAAATTTGTCAAATTTGTTTGTTTGATTTTGTTTTGAACTATGGCCTAAACTTATATTATATTTACTTTACTACAATTTTGTGTGTACAACACAGTGTTGACAACATAGTGTATGTAATGTATATTTGAAATGGAGATTATCTACAATACAGTTTTTGTATTTTTCTTCTAAATTTTTGCAAGCACACCAGAACAATGGAAACAGTTATGTTATCTTGAAATCTTTTTTTAACATTTAATGTGCGTTCCATTTTCTGCTGTGCTGACCATAACATTTTTGTAAATGTTTTGATTTATTTTTCTGTTATTTAACGTCTGGTTTCACCATTTTTATTTCTCAGCTCAAGTAAAGCACAATTTTAAAAAAGACAGAAGTAGCTGGCAACACATACCGCTTTTACCAGAACATTAAAAGACCTGATACAATACAATGGCCACATCCACAGGTGAGAATATTTCAAGATCAAACCATAAACTACAGCATGGGTTTGGGTTTATTTAACAGGGTGTCCACAGACCCATAGCAGTCTAGTTACAACTTAGTGTGATTGAAATAGAAGACTTGATTTGAGCAATAAGCACAGCTTTTGTAAAATGTCCATCACTCCAAATGCAGTGTAAGAATGCACTTGGGTAAATATGGCGCTCAGTGGCTAAAATGTGTCTTTGTAAATAATTTGTTGCAATCTCTTTTGTGAATAACAACCCCAGCAATGGCTTCTTAGTCAGAATAGTGATCTCATTGACTGAACCATGTTGAAAAGCCCTGAACTAAAGTTAATTTTTAAAGTACATTGTGCTGTATAATCACCACTGTTATTTAATGCAGTTATATTAAATGTGGCGTTTACCCTGCCCCCAACCAATAAGACATCTAAGTTATAGTATATTCAATTCAATTCAATTCAATTTTATTTGTATAGCGCACAAATACAGTACATTGTCTCACGGCGCTTTACAGACAGTACGGGAAGCATCCATGAGAATCAGGGGCAAGGAAAAACTCCCTCGCTTTGTAAATAATTTGTTATGTAGGAAGAAACCTTGGGCAGATCCACGCCTCATGGACTCAGCCTACCTGCCTGGGGCCTAATAAAGTATCCGTAAAGTCTGATGCATAGATTGACCATGGTTAACACAAAACAGTATGAGTACTGAATGTAGTCAGAGATGATATACACATAGTTTGTGTGACAGTCAGGGCCAAGGGATGGAGTCAGTAGTTGGAGTGTGGGATTAGTCAGTAATTGGAGTGGGATCAGAGTTCATTGGGTGTTGGTCGCCATCTAAGTAGTGGTCATCAGGGGGCCATCAGGCTAGTTCCATCAGGGCCTCAGAGAAAAGGGGAGGATGGTCCTGGTGTGTGGCTCCGGGGTAGGGTTGGTGGCAGGGAGGTTCATCACTCAGTCAGTGCGTCGGGGCAGAGGAGGCAAGAGAGACAAAAGAAACAGAAACAAGAGGGTTAGGCCAATCTAGGAGGATATCACTTCATGATATGTGTCATATAATCTAGCTAGAGTGTGGAGAGGGGAGAGAGAGAGAGGAGAAAGAGGGTTGTACAGGATGGCAAGTGTGCAGAAGGTGGCAGCACTAGGCTATCGCAGCATAACTAAGGTATGGTACATGGCATCTCACCAACCCAGAAGGGGGTGGTCAGTGGCCGCCTTGGAAAAACAGCAGAGGTAGCCCTCCCAGGAAGGCCCAAGTGGAGTGGTGATATGTCATGGCCCACTCCTAATTATAGGAAATGTCAAAAAGGAAGGTTTTAAGTCTAGACTTAAAGGTATTGAGAGTGTCCGCTTCGCGAATGTAGGGAGGAATAGAATTCCATAGAAGAGGTGCTCGATAGGCAAAAGCTCTTCCCCCAATTGTAGTTTTAGATATGGTCACTTTTTCAAGGAGGCCAGCATTTTGAGATCTCAGAGGTCTTGCTGGATGGTATGGAACAAGTAAATCTGTAATATACGCAGGAGCTAAGCCATTAAGTGCCTTATAAGTCATGAGAAGGATTTTGAAGTCAATTCGACTTTTGACAGGAAGCCAGTGTAGAGATGCTAGAATGGGAGAAATATGTTCATATTTCTTAGTTCTAGTGAGTGTTCTAGCTGCTGCATTTTGGATTAGCTGTAGACTTTTAATGCAGGTGTTACTGCACCCTGAGAACAGAGCATTGCAGTAGTCGAGTCTGGAGGTAACAAATGCATGTATAAGTTTTTCAGCATCCTCAAAGGACAGGAACTTCCTAACCTTAGCAATGTTTCTAAGGTGAAAAAATGATGTTTTAGAAATGTGCTTTACATGGCTATTCAAGGAGAGGTCTTGATCAATAATTACCCCCAGATTTTTCACTTGTGAGCTAAATGAGAGTGTAGGACTGCTAAGTGAGCTATGATGGTGAAGCGAGGTGTCCTTCAGTTGTTGTATGAAGACACCACTAATGAATGTCAGACTAGATAACATTTTTAAAGAGCCGTTACTGTTGTGCAATTTATTCATCTAATATTCTGGAAATGGCAGCATAGAAGAAGAGGGAAGAGGCATACTGTACAAGAGCCCAGAGCAAAGCACTACCACCACCTTCTGGCTAGAGTAGACATATATTCCTACTGTATTTACCTTCAGGTTTCCCAAAAGAAGCTATTAAACTGCATTGATGAATGAATGAATGAATGGAGAGAATTATTAAGAAATAATAATAATTTTCAGAAATAATAATTGATTTGTTTTTACAGATTCAGACTCCACACTGGTGATCAGTGCCCTTGGCAGACCCTTGGATCTGGGCACACTCTACAATGCACTGAATGACCGTATCGTACCAGGTATTTACTTGGCACGGGAAATACTGTAGCTCTTACATGATACTGATTTGTTTGCTCAGTCCACACTAAGAGGGGTTGCAGGGACAAGCACATCCCACAGGTTCATGTTTTGGGTGCAGGATCAAAAAAAAAACTAAGCAAAAAAAAAAAAACAATGCAGACTTCCCATTAAAAAGGTTTTAATCAAGTAACTTTTTAGTCTTTATGGCCTTTCCTGAGATATGTCAACATACAGTTTAAGTTATAAGTAGTGCCAGTGTACTTTTGTCTTATGTTGTCTGTGTACTTACTGTACTTATGTTGTCTTGTGTTGTGCTGTCAGCTTTATGCTTTATTTTGCACACCTCCAGGTGTGTTGGATGTAAGCCATAGATTGAACTGAGCTGATTATTGAGGGTATTAATGTATTTAGTTTCTCTTGTCCACGGGTTACCCTGTATGTTATGAATTGATAACAGGACACTTAGGCCTGATTCACACACAAACTGCACATTTGCGGTCTGGGATCTGTGCTGTTCGTTCATCGTGCCTGTGAACTCCTTTCTATTTCAAAATAGAAGAACGGGAGCAGCACGATTAACCGCAAATGGACAGGAACCGTGCAGAATGAAACACTGAATTAATCCAATGCAATGACTAATTATATTCCCCCTCTCCTTTCAGGCACCAGCTTGTGGTCAACTGAAGATATGAATAAACACACATATGTTAGTGCCCAGCCCAACACTGATGTCCGTGTGGAAGCATCAGAGTCCCTCACAGAGAAGACCAGTTTAATGGACGTGAGCGCTTCAGTAAAGGCCAGCTTCCTCTTTGGATTGGTGGAGGTGGGGGGATCTGCTAAGTACTTCAAGGAGAACACCACTTCAGCTAGCCAGTGCAGGGTCACACTTAAATATTCTGCAACCACTGAGCACAGAGAGCTCAGCATATCGGAGCTAACTACCTTCAACCCTGAGGTTTTAAACAAAACCAATGCTACCCATGTTGTAGTTGAGGTAACATATGGAGCAGATGCATTCCTGGAATTTGAAGCCACAGCGAGTGATGACTCAAATAGACAGGAAATTCAGGGAAATTTAAATGTGATGATCAAGAAGATCCCAACTATTAAGATCAGTGGAGAGGGTAGCCTAAACCTAAACAACGAAGATGAGGAGAAGGTGAAGAATTTTACCTGCAAATTCTTTGGCGACTTTCATGTCACCGAACTCCCAACTAACTATGAAGAAGCTGTGAAGGTGTACAAAGAGCTGCCCAGACTGCTGGTGAAGAATACGGACAAGGCCGTGCCTGTTAAAGTCTGGTTGTACCCTCTGAGCAAGCTCACCAACACTGAATGCAAGCTCAAGAGAATGATTTCAAACGCACTGGTGTCTCAGCTGGAGAAATTGATGGATGATTTTCACCAAGCTGAAAAAAGAGCCAGTTATCTGCTTGAGAAGAGCAAAAAAATCAAGGCTAAAGACATCATCAGCAAACTTGAGGAGTTCCAAAGGAACCTGCGAGTTTTCACCGCCGAATTCTTGAAGAATACTGCTAGCATGATGCCGGCCATCCGAGGAGGCAACATGGAGGAGACCACTATGACAGACGTCCTGAAGTCCAAGGATGTGTCTGGCTTTAGTGGGAGAGAAATGATGCAGTGGTTAGACGCTAAGGAGACGGAGATCAATGTTGTCACAATGTACATTCAAAAAATTTGTGATTCCGAAATTAAAACTGAAGGCACTGAGCTTAATACATTTCTTCTAAGCCCAGATGTCAGTGACGGCTTTGTGCTCTGCTTCACTTCGCTGAAGGATGAAGAGGCATACTTAAATAAAAGTCCACTACAAGAGAACCCAAAAGAAGAAGTTCCCTGGTACATGCGAGGAGATGTTATGGATGCTCTGAAAACATCAATCGGTATTTTCAATAGCGCCCCCTTAAGAAGAGAGTGATCAGTTTCATTTCAGACCCAGAGTATCCTGGAGCATCAATCCGACGGTATCACAACACAGATGTGAAGAGTAAAAATGTTACATGCATCCAGGAACTATGTAAGTTTCTCTAATATTATTGGTTATTGCATTACCTAAAGATAACCACCTCGAATGTGCGAGTTATTTTTATTATGTGGTTACCGTGTCGTACATAATGGACGAGGTGGAAGTGAAAAACAGTAAGATACTGTAATAATGTTTGCTTCTGCCAAGACCATTATTTCCCTATAGCAGGACACCTACAGTCGAAGGCCGTTATCCCACTGATTGCCCAGTTATAGCTCATGGGCGTAGACAATAAGCAAGTGTTTAAAACACAAAAGAAACATGCGATTACGTTTTAAAAGAAATGAACCAGTTTGGTTGAGGTATTTTTGTGTGACATTTGTTCCATTACTGTTATAGTTGCCATTCTACAGAGCATTGATATGGAGCGGTGATGAAGCCTTTTACCAGATAAACATCACAGGTGTCCAATCAGAAAACACTATTCCATTCCACCGGGTGATAAGTTATGAAACAAAGTGGATAAAGATAGAGACAGGGATATCATACATATATATATCATTATAATATATATAATACTAGTGAAATGTGACTTGAGATTGAAACTCACCAAATGGCACTATTTCTCAAGCTGACTGCTAAAGTGTCTTGTACCGTCTCACACCGTGATGTGTGTCTCCTACTTGTTGCAGTTGCCTGTGAGTTCACGTTGGACAAAAGGACAGTACACCCAGACCTCATCCTGTCTGAAGAGAACAAGACGGTAAAAAATGTACAAAGTCAGCAGTCGTATGACAACAACCCAGAGAGATTCGATCATTCCAGACAGGTGCTTTGCGCCCAGCCCCTGCCTGCAGGGAGCAGCTACTGGGAGTGCGAGTGGAGTGGGGGGGTCGTGTGCATAGGTGTGGCCTACAACACCATACACAGGAAGGGAGCCGGGGCTTGGGTCGGTGGCAATGACAAATCATGGAGTGTGTATTACCATGACAACAAATATGATTACTGTCACAATGATGTCTATACTCAAATAGCTAACCCTCCAGCAGGCACCAGGAGAGTAGGAGTGTTTGTAGACCGTGAGGCAGGCACCCTGGTCTACTACAGCATCAGTGATGGGGCTGAGGGTGATACCCAAGGGTGCACACACAGGCGCAGAGAGTGGGTCAAATTCAACATCAGTTTCACTGATAAAGATCTCTATGCGGGCATTTGGGTTGGGCCTCAGTGTTCAGTGTCCCTGGTTTAGATCACTTCACCTGATAGAGCAGCAGAATGTCCCAGGAAAGATATTATCTTCTCTCTCTCTCTCTCTCTCTCTCTCTCTCTCTCTCTCTCTCTCTCTCTGTACACTGCAGTGGCATAGGAAGAAGTGGTTTTTCAGAGGTTTTCACAGTTATAATATCTTGTGTGTGTTGTGTGAACATGGGGCTGTGTGGGTCCCCACTGGGTAACAAATAATATACATGTATCTGTCCCCATTCAATGTGCATACTATACAAACATTGTTGGTTGTATGTGACATGTAAATGGAAATTCTAAGTGGTGTGATGTGAAATAATAGAACGTAATCTGTTTGTGTGGTGTGCTCATGGCCTGTTTGACTATAGGTGATTCTCTGTTTTTAGACATTCTATAGGCTTTTCACAATACAATACCCTTTTTTGTACACTTTATTTGTCATTTCTTATTTTTTTTCTGAATTTAGTCTACCGTATGCTAGTTTGGTGTTACTAATGATTAGAAATTCTTGTAGTCATTGCCTCTTTTTCTTTCTTTATTTTAAAACTTGATTGGGGTTGTCGTGGCTGAGTTGGCTAAGACGCCATACCATAAATCCGGAGACACGGGTTCGATTTCGACCTGTGGTCATTTCCCCATCCCTCCTAGTCTCTCTTCCACTTGTTTTCTGTGTCTCTACACTGTCCTGTCCAATGAAGGTGTCACCCCGAATTTTGACAGTAGAGGCCCCTTAGAATTATTCTAACAACAAATAATGGTATGGGTCCCTACCCATAACAAACAAACAAACAAAACACACTAACCATGTATTCCCAATTTCACATGAGGTAAGATTGTAAATCTAGTTTGTGTATTCACATCGGTGAACTGTACATCTTGGGAACACCTAAACCCTGACCATTAAACCTGATGCTCACAAAAGTAGCTATCCCCTGATGTTTTTTTTTTTTTTTGTGGCACTTGCTCTTTGGTTGGTATGGCGTTCAGTTTATGGTCAGCATATCAGTGCACAGTGAAGAAGGGTCTCATAGGTCCAAGGTAGGCTATCATCTTGGTATTGGGATAGGCTACCTCAAAGGCAATCCTTTACAGACGTGTAAATCTGCTGCATTAATGGAAAATAAAACAATAAACAAAAATGTTACAGAATGATGGTTTTATTACCAGCATGAAAAAGATTTATATGAAACTCACATTTTTCCTACATGTTGTATAAGAATCATGTATTTTATAGGGGACTCAAAGCTCATACAAAATCCATGCAAAATGCATATAATGTAAAACTTGATTTATATACTATATAGAATTGTATATGACACTTCCCATGTGAAAAAGATTTATATGAACTTTGCAATGTTTTTATATGTATAAGAATCTCAGATGGGGATTGGAGGACAGTCAAACCACATGCAAAATACATATAAAATGCATATTATATGAACCTTATATAACTTTCCATATGGAAAAGTTATATTTAAACTTGTTTATATGTTTTATGTGAGTCATACATTGGTGAAATTAAAGGAATATTTGCACAGTGTGTAGGCTACTTCACTTCACTGTGTGCTGTGTTCCAAAGTCCACCCGAGTTAAATGTATATTATATTCTTATCAAAACTATATAAAGTCTACATAATGTAAATTTCATGTATGTTTCATGATACACAAACCTATATATGTAATGTGCTTTCTCATATAGAACAAACACAAAAACCTTATGTAAAACTATTCTAAACATTATGTCTCATATACTGAAAGTATATGTTCCTTATAATTTACTTATTCAAATCCTATATATAGGCTAATGCGCTTCATTCATATATGAGAATGAAAATGAGAAATGTGCCACTTTTGTAGTATAACATATAACATTTGGATAGTCATATATGTTTCTGGCAGTAAAGGTTTTTATTCGTTTTTTTCTATGACTCTTCTTATAAGTTTCATGAATCTTTTTCATATGGGTAGTCACATGGTCAATAATTGACATATAAAAGGAATTTGACTCAGACCCATGGTGACTAAAGGTGGACATCCATGGGTGTGTGTATATCATCGTGTGTGTGTGTGTGTGTGTGTGTGTGTGTGTGTGTGTGTGTGTGTGTGTGCAGTTAATATCTCCCTTGCTGGATATGGTTCCTTTATGATCTCCAAGATCAGATGTTTGATAAAGAAATTGATTGCCCAAAACTTGCCCAGGAGTAGAGGAGAGGTAAAGACTACACACTCACATCAAAACGACTTACAGACCTCATATCTCAGTAGCAGGTGAGTGAGAAAGTATGGATTTTAATGCTCAGGTCAGGTTTCATTAGAAATGTAAAACAAAACAAAACAAACCAAAAAAAAAAAACTGAATTCAGTGGTGCACTTGAGAGTCTGAAGCTTTCTCCACAACTTTTCGTAACTTCTTTAGTGTGTTCAATGAGTGTTTCTGGTTGTTTTTGTGAAAAGTAGCCACTGTATGTCTGACATGTTTAACAATAGTCACTGTATGTATACATGTAGTATTTAAACAAGGATATTTTTTGTAACATTACACAATATCACACAAGTGGGAGTGGTATATTGTAGGTACACAGTGAATGACTATACGTGAATTGAGTCCATTATTTTGGGTCCATTATTGGCTCCATTATTTGGGAATTGGGTCCACAACTGAATGACTACGCTATTTTTCTCCATTTCCACAGTGTTTACATGTCCACGCATACACCATGGAATTTACATACAAGTAAGGTCATTTAAGGTAGCATAATACTCCCATTGTCTCTCTATGACTGTGTATTTTGAAAGATGAGCACGAAAATACTCAGCTTATCTTCACAAATACTCAAAAGGGTGAAGTATGAATGTGAATTCATCTATGTGTGTATAAACTGAACTTTGAACTAATTCAGGTAAAGTGTCAACTTGCACAATGCTGCAAACATAGCCAAAGCTAGAGTGACCGACTTTCTACACCAATTCAACTAGGCTACTCAAACAGGCTGTATTGATAAAACTATCAAACACTCTATATGTTAGTATATGTTTTATAAGCTTTTTACAATATCTTACCATTTGTCCAAACTATTCATACTTATGGTCTATTAGACTAATGAACTTTTGAAACACTGAAACACAAATCTTTAAGCTGATATGAAATACTGTACTTTGTCTTGTCTTGACAGCTGTTTAGTATACAGTAACACAATATTTCTCTGTAAAAATGGTTTCTTTAGGTTATTGGAAGAGGATTGTGTCCCAGAGAAACTGGTATGGATGATAATATAAAATAAATGTAAATATAAAATCCTTGCTAATTATAGTACACTTTATAGAAAAAAAACCCTGGCTTGCTGTGTGTGTGTGTGTGTGTGTGTGTGTGTGTGTGTGTGTGTGTGTGTGTGTGTGTGACAACTGATGTCTGTTTGTTTTGGGGATTTCCAGACGGAAAAATCTCCTACTACGAAAGGTCGTGTTCAGGTCCTTCCTGTTGGTCTAACCTTACCTCGTCTCCGTCGTACTCCGGAGACCCCAATTGATCGACCCCCCAGTAGCAAGGACCCTGCCCCTCCTCCTGTATGCCATAAGAAACCAATTCCAAAGCCAAAGCCAGATAGAGGTATGACTATGCAACTTATCATACTGTACATTACATGTAGAATTCAGACATACTGCTGAATGGGACTTTGCAGGTGAATGACAATCCTGGATGCAACTCGTGTAGTGTCAGTCATAGAGAGAGTTTGGTGAACTGAACAGATTGTATTCACTTAACAGTCAGGAGCCCAGGGCCCTTCAGGCAGTTTGAGACAGTCTGCTACACTTTGACATTTTTAAAAATGTAGCCTTTGATATGAATCCTTGTTTAAATTGGAATTGAATGTTGTATTTTTATAAAAATAATCGAATAACACTTCAATAGATATTATTCTAAACAAACAAAAGACTGGCCTGGCATCCATTTCCCTAAAGCATAGTTTCAAACTAAGTTAGCAACTGTGTTGGTTGCAATAAAATTTCCCATTGCCAACTAACTAACTAAGTTGCTAACTGGTTAGCAACTATGCTTTTGGGAAAAAGATGGTCTGCTGTTGTAAACTGTCTCTGGTTATTTAGAGTTTCGCAAAAAGTATGCTGAGCAATTTGTTGCATTAACAGTAAGACAAAAGATTCAGTTGAGTTGAGTTGAAGTATTGATTGTGCTTTTAGTTTGGCATTTTTTGAGAATGGAATGATTGTTTGTATTGAAGTGTTAAAGGGGAAGTTTGTTTTTTTAGTGTGTTTGGCCTCTTTTCTGGAGTGTCTAGGATGAAATATAAATAAATAATTGGTCTTGGATATTTATCTCATTTAGTATCTCCCCCAGTCTGCTTGCAGAATGCCTTATGTGCGTGTCCGTTAATGTCCTTAAAACAACCTTAAACCTTAAATGTCCTTTAAACAACCTTATTTTGAAACAAGTGCAGCTCACCGAGTCGCTAGTGGTGATGTTCCAACACAATTATTGGAGTGAAATACAGTTCCAACAACAACTATAGTTGAATCTCAGTGGATTTATTTGTGTGGTATTTTGGAGGGTAGTGTCTTCCACTTGCAAACATGTTATGTTCTGTTGTGTACCAGCACATGTGTAGTGGTGGCTAAACACAAATAGACACCTCTCAAACACAGTTTATGCACTAAATACAACTTATAACATTGCCAAATCATTTCATCGTTTCATCATCTAACAAATTCTGCATGTATTTTTAAACATCTGATCACTTTGCTGTGATCACAAAATTCAGTTTTCCTTTTAACTCTACAATAGGCTACTCTAAATATCTAAATATACCATGAAAACAGTTTAAAAGAGTTTAGCAAGTAGTTGGGCATACGCTTTTTTGGTTGTTTGTAGTTTTTGCAAAATTAGAAAAAAGTTTTAAAAAGCTTGTGCAAAGTCAATAGGGAAAAATGCATTGATTGACTGAATGAAAATTGTGAACACCATTAGCCAATCTTTGAATGATTTTACATTGTGTTAACTGAAAGAGCATGTCTGATGGGATTTAACACTAAGGCTGGTATATTTCTGTTTATGACTGTAGTCAAATTACCGGACTTTCAAGCAGATACTTCAAGAAACAAAAGCTTGCACGTTGAGGATGAGGTAAGTGTGGACTTGACAATCACTCCGTGTCTAGAGTGTTGGTGTTCTAAGAACATTCTATAAACAGTGTGTTGGTGTTCTGAACATTCTATAAACAGTGTGCAGGTATACAGTGAGATGATTTGTGTCATTAGAGGGACACAAAGATGGAGGTGAAGGTGGGACATCCCCTTGATTCTTCTCACCCTAAAATAGGACATCAGTTCCCTAAGAACCCAACAACAGGTACCACCATGCAACCTATGAAGTGTAAGTATTCTGGAATGGTTTTACTAATTAAATATGCAATGTGTTATGTAAGAAATGGAAATTAATGATTGATTGAACTTCATTATGTGATTGATTGGCTGGTTGGTTGTGTGAGTGCAGATTGATTGATTGATGGATGGATTGATTGATAAACTGTTTGTATAGCTCCAATTTCATACTGAGGATGACCCAGGTAAATGTGGCTTTAATAGGTGCATAAATAATACATCCAAAATCAAATAATTGATGCACAACTTTGGCTGGGCCAATTTGTTTGGACAGGTAACATCAAGGTGGTAAAGTGTGAGCTATACAATTTTATTTACAAAACACCAATTTCATTTCCCTGTACCAAATGCTTTCATTACAAAATCACCATTTGTCCCAAAGGAAATGGCTTGATGCCTGTAGGCACTGTTGAAATTGTTTGTCAATTTTCATGCTATCCTGACTACCTGACAATATAGGCTACATGTAATAAATACAATATAATAAATCCGAACTTCACAATGTGCATCCATAGTGGAGAAATCCGGACACTTAGCCAACATGCCATGTGACCATACCCAGTTGAAGTCTGAGGACTGCAGGTTAGTGTGATGCAAGGATTTACTTACTTGTTCGTGGCATGTTTGTTTCCACCACTGTCCGGAAATTCAATTTTACAGCAGTACTTTGTAATACAGCCATATCATATTGCAAAGAACCAAACTAATATGATTGTATTAGTTTAACTTTAAATTAACTTTGAGATGAAAACTCTTTTTTAAATGTATTTGTATATTTGTTTTACTTTGTCCAAATCCAAAGAAGCAGTGCTGCAGATCCTGAGAAAGCATTTATGGACAAATTCCTTAACATGACCATGGGTCCAAAAGGGGTCGGGTTCCTCAATGCCCTAGAGGATATAGTACAGACGTGCAAGCCCAGTACGCCACCAAACATCACAGGGCTTGAAACACCATGGAGGTCTGTGGACTGGAGGTTAGTGTGATGGAAGGCTATTGGATAACTCACTGCTGCTATAGTTTGGCTTTTGACAAAATTCAGACAGGACAATAAACTGTCTAGAAATCTTGACATTCCCCCTTGCTCTGGCAAATGTATTTGCTCAGCTGGTGTTTGTCTAACCATGACCATAGATCTTGTGATTGGTCCTTAGTTGTCACAATACTCACTTGTAGAGAGTCATTGGCATCAAGATGCAGCAAGGTAAAGCAGTTGTTTGTTTCAGCTTTGTCACTTAGTTCTTTGCCCTGGGGTCCGATGGACAAGGCCTTGGACTGCTGAACATCTTCACTTTGTTTTGGGCAGTGCTGTTGGGAGTAAAGTACAAAATACAAATAGTGAAGTCCAAATAGTAAAGTATTGAACTCAATTCAAACAATGCACAATCATTTGCTATGTAATGTGCCAGCACTTACCCCCTTCAGACCTGAATTATGTTCTAAATTTATGAAAAATATAACAATGACTTTTTCCCACCCTTCATGCAACCAGAAATGAGAATCAATCAAAAAAAAAATTTTATCACAACAATTTAATTGTTTTTTTTTTTGTCCATTTCAATGGACAGCAGTTCCGAACAGTCGTTAAAATACTGACTCATCGTGTATTATTATGACAACAGTATACATGTTTTTTCCCCGCAAAATCACACATTAACACATGGAATATGAACTTGGAACAGTTCTTGTAACATCAGATATATGTTTGCTTTTTCTCTTATACATGGAACATGAACTTGGATGTTTTTTTTTTTTGTAAGGGCCAAACAGTTCAGGCCCAAAATTAAACAAAAAAAAAATAGTATAGTGTAGGCAGTGTGCATGTTTTTGTGTGTGTGTGTGATATAGTGTACACTGTGTGTTTGTGTGTGTGTTTCTGTGTTAATGTTGAGAGTGTATGTATGTGTGTGTGTGTGTGTGTGTGTGTGTGTGTGTGTGTGTGTGTGTGTGTGTGTGTGTAATCTCACTCTTTAGCCTTATTTTCTGTGGGCATCTTTGAAACAGTTTCTCTGTGACACAAAACAGAGGTGCACATTGCACTTGTCACAGTAGACATGCGTTTTCCCTGAACAGCCAGGCAATTTGCACCGGGTTGCTTCCTTTTTTGCATCGTAATTTGGCATGTGGTCTAGCATATCGCTTTGCACCTCTTGAATAGGCCGTCTTTCCATGGCGCCTCTCTTTTTTGGTTATCCATCATGGGGAGGTGGAGGTAGACTTGCACATGGACTGGGTGTATTGGAACTGCTTGGCCTCCCTCGTTTTCTCATTGCTTGGGGCTTCCCCACGCGCACAAGAGCTTCTGCCACTTTCAATCTGAATTCAAGGAGATCCATGACTTTCTGTGCCTGAGTGCCCTTGCGTTCTTCATCCCTGCGATACTCAAGCCAGCTGTTCACTACAGCAACATCAAAGGCATGAGTAATCATGCGCAATGGCCATTTGCGGGACCGAATGGAAATCCTGTAAAGGCTGATGAGATGGTCAAGCTTGTCCACACCTCCCATTGACTCATTGTATTTCTTCACCACCTCTGGACGTTTGACCATAACCATCCGTGCTTCTTTCTTCTCCCACCTCTGAACTTCATCTTCCTCACCAACACCAACGAAGTTGGAGGCCAGCACAACAGGGCGGTTATCAAACCACTTCACTAGAACCACCTGCCCATCCCTACTCCTCACTTCATCGTGGGCCCCTCGCCCTTTCTTTGACATTTGCTCGTCTGTCTTCAGTGGAGGCTTTGCAAAACGGCCAACCCTTGCAGTTCCAGCTGCATGTATTTTCTTTTCAGCCAGCACTTCAAGGACATTGTAGGTGGTGAAGAAGTTGTCAAAAAAGAGCTTATGGTTAGGCGTCTGGATTCTCTGGCACAGATGGGTAACCACAGCTGCTCCATGTCCTAAAATCTTCTTGCTCTGCTTAGAGAGCTCTGTTGTGGCACCTTGATAGATGAGGAAGTCGTAAGCAAGGCCACTTTTGCCGCAAAGGAAATACACCTTGACTCCCCATGGCTCTGGTTTTCCTTTGATATACTGAAGCACAGAAAGTTTTCCCCTGAAGGGCACCATTTGTTCATCAATTGAGAGATATTCCTCCAGTGGCAGCTCCAGACAGCGCTTCCTTATGGAATCATAGAGTGGTCTGACTTTGTAGAACACATCAGTGTCTTCAGAAGGCCTCTCATTGTTGTTCACAACATGCAGGTTTGAGCGAAGCTGAAAAAATCTGTCACGAGACAGGGTATTCTGGAAAAGGCCAATATTGATACTGGAAGACCAGTACATTCGCACTCTTGGCAAAGGCAGTGCCCCCATTACAATGTGAAGACCAACAAGGGCTTCTATCTCAGAAATTGATGCATGTTTATACCCCCTGACTCCTTTTTGTTCTGCATATATGTTGGTCATTGTTGTCATCAACTCGAACATCTCATTGGGAACATATTGCTTGAAGTAGCCATATGGTGTTAATGGCTCAGGGGGTCCAGGAGCTGGAGCAGGACTTTCCCACGTTGTGTTTACTGGGGTAAAGGGGGTCCGACGCCACTCAATATCACTCTTCTTTGTGATGTTTGAAAGAGGGCCATCCTCAAGTAGCACGTTTCCATCTGCCTCATCAGGCTCATAATCTTGATCATCCCTGTCTTCATGCCTGTCCACCTCATCCTGACCTTCCACAGCCTCAACCTCAACTTCTTCCCCTACCAACGGTACCTCTGCCTGATTCCTGTCTCCTCCCTCCTCTGAAATCATGAGCAAAATATTATCTGTCTGTCACATGTCACCATCCAGTATTTGAGAAAACTTTCAATACAAAAAAGTAAAGCCAACAGCGCAAGCCTGCTGGGAGGCCATGTTTTTCTTTGGTTCATCACTCCCACTGTCTATGTCTCTCATTTGAGTTATTTCTTTATATTCTTATCTTCCATCTCATTGTTTGTGATTTATTTGATTTTGATTTTAAATATTGTTGATACATTTGAACTTATGTTGCTTAAATAAACAATTAATGGCTCCAACAGGATGTCTTTCTTCTATCTCCTATATGCCACTCATTCTTTTAGCCGGTAAATGACTTGGTAATATTCAAGGGCAACCTATTTATGGAGTGAGAATAGTTTCTCATATTTATCTAAATACATGTCTCTGTCATAGGTTCAAGACACATGTTTAGGCCAATAGGTCCTACGTTTTCTAGGTCTTACAGGTATGTTTTTACTTCCTCTTCATATATAGTGGATATGAAAATATGAGGGACAACTTGAGGACACTTCAAATCCATACTCCAGAAGTTGAGCATCTCCGTATTCTAGTCCATGGACCAGTGGGAGCAGGGAAGTCCAGTTTTATCAACTCCATAGACTCCATCTTCCAGGAACGTATATCTTATGGGGCCGCTGTGGATTCTATAAATGTCAAAAGTTGTACACAGACAGTGAGTTATTCATTTCTGTCAGATTGTCATCATTATGAACACCATCAAATCCATCTTTGTTTGAAAAATTAATTATTTGTGTGTGTGTGTGTGTGTGTGTGTGTGTGTGTGTGTGTGTGTGTGTGTAGCTCCAAACCCACTATATTCGTAATCGTAAGTCTGGATCCTTCCTGCCCTTTGCCATCTGTGACATCATGGGTCTGGAAAGTGAAAATTCTAAAGGAGTGCGACCAGGCGACATCATTAAAGTCTTACAGGGTCACATCAAAGATGGCTACAAGGTAAACTCTTTCTGGCAGTCTTAAAGGAGAAATCCGGGCAAAATTGACCCAAAACTCTATTTTCTGTGGTCAAGGCGAGCTGTCAGTGAAAAAAAACCCGACAAAAATTGATCTTGCCTACCCCAAGTTATGCTCCTGTCCGATTTTGCATCCCAGCGGCTGTAACGGGGCAAGTTGGAAACACGCCTATTTTGCCTCTTACAATGTTCGAAATTCAATTTCAAGTGCATGGCCATGTTAACATAGCACTTCGAAGCGAACACAGTTGATATGAGCGTAGTAGGTGACCTAGAAATGCTAAAAAGTTGAGCTAATTCACTCAGTCTACATACCTCTGTTGAGTTCCTGATTCCAGCGAAGCCCACAGAAGTCGACCGTCGAGCTCGATACAATCCAATATTCCAAAACGTGATTTTCCACCAAAAAAACGATTCTCGTGAATTAATGTGATCATGTTTATATAGTAATGACCATGTAGCTACATAGCTTAGCCGTAATATGAGCAAAACATTGCAAGCACTTGTTGCAGCTCTGCGCATGCTCATGGGTAATGTGCAATAGCCAGTGGAAAGTTCCGGCAACACAGCTGATTTGATAGAAGCAGAGGAAGCAACAAGGATATTTGTTTCTGGACATCATTTGTTGAAATGGATAGTTCATCCGAATCAGATGTGGAACACAGGGAGGATTTTTGGAGTTTGATGGCCGTGGTTTTTTGTTCGAGCCAGAATACACAGACGAAGAGTTATTGGCACAAGATCTCGAAAGGCAGGCACAGGCAGCAGAGGATCAGCAGGCAGAGGCCTCGCAACCTCGAAGTGAGGGGACATGGTGGTGCTCTTGTGGACACTGCGTCGCAATGACCACGGAGGAAGAAAGTCTATGCTGTAAAGAGTGGGATCTACTACAGCCTGGTCTGGATAATGGACATTGTTTTGCCAACACCGAGAGGTTCCCCCACTTCCTCTACAAGGATGTTCTGGAAGCCTTTTTTTTGTTCCTAAAGTGAACTGGAAAAAGCAACCTAGACCAGATGGACCTGATGGTCAGCTGTCTAACGAGTAAGTACAACTGTTTTCCTCGATTCTGTCCCAGTTCAGGTATTTTTACTTGTTGATGTAAATAGATGTACCACCTTGTTAGCGCAATGACCAAAGCTAATGCCCCCCTCTCCCCTCCCCTAGCCAATGCAGACTCGTGGCCTACCGGGTGATTCTCGAATGGGTACTCAGAGGTCATCGTCTTGGGCGGAACAACAGAAGACCATTGCCTAGCTGTGTTGTAGCAGCAATCAGACTGAAGTACCCCTCCCCCACTGGAAGTTACACGGGATTCAAGGAGGCAGAGGACATTTTCTAGTAATAATAATAATTTAGCTCTTGCCTTATTTATTTTTATTTCTGTCTTGCAAAAATTGTATAGCCATTTCTAGGAATGTATATAGTTCAGATATCTATAAGGAAAAAGTAGTAATATGTAAATTACACCACAGAAGTTGAATAAGTAAATAATAGGAATGAATCAGCTGAGCAGTTCTATAATGAAAATATAATATTTGTCTTATGGTGGTTTTATAATATAAAAGTCAACAATTCATTTGTGCTTTCGTGTCTTTACTTGAGCCAAAACAAGGAAATGTCAAACAAATAAATACAAACTATGTACAGTGCTATTTGTGGTTTGATGGTGCCACAAAATCCAAAGTGCAGGAAGATGAATTGGTTCGAGACGCCTAGACCATGCTCATGTAACGAGACCTGGCTTGACAAACTAGTTCACTCATATCTGGTCGTGGAACTGGAGCTATGTTGCGAAGCATTCTTCGCCTTGGTTGCCGATGGGGTATGGTCTCTGAGAAGACTATGGTCCTGTCTTCTCTCCTCCTCAAGACATCTTCCATCAGGTCATTGCGGAAAACCTGAGTTGAGCGTTCATACATGGGCTTTGCAACCCATTGCTTGGACTGCCGGGAGTAAACTGCTTTGTGCTGTGGTTGTCCTGATAAAAATAAACAACTGTTTAGTTCAGCATCAATAACATAGAATAACTTACAATGTAGTATGCAATGAACATAGTCTTCTTTTGAAAGAAATATTTAGCAAATAAATACAAGCATATAAAATACTCTATCATCCTAAACAGTCATAATCCTAAGCAGAACATTGTTTTGTATCATACCTTGTTGTGTTGTGGCCAGTGGTCTGCCAAGGTTACTGTTGTGATCCATTACAGCAAGTTGTGTGCGAGCCCTCATGCTGTCATAACCAAAGTGCAGTCGTTTTTCTGCATACTTTAGCATAACTGCATGAAAGACTTCCAGAGATCCTGTGTAAAAGGAAACACACACAAACATACATATTTTATACAATGTCCTCTTAGAAGCAATATAAATACTGTTTGTGATAGTTATGTAGTGTCTAGGAGGTTTTTGTGTGAAAAGCAAGGTGTTTCTTTGAAATGGTCCAGTGTGATTGCTACTAGAGATTAGCTCTGATGATAATGCTACCAACCTTCACAGCAATGTACATTTTGCCATGTCTAGACACAAATTACATTTAAACACTTACCAGTGTGTTTGAAGAGTGCCATCTGTCTCAAATCTCTGAGGAGATTGCTGTCCGTCACCACACCCTTCAGTGACAGGAAAGCGGATGAATCTGGCTTCAGCCACTTCTTCCGCCTTTGATTCTCTTCAGTCAGTACTGGGTGACCACAGGTGCGCTGAACGTCATTCTCTTCCCATCTATGTACACCACGTATATGATGGAGAAGGGCAGTCCATCTTTTTACACAGTCCTAAGCAAAAAAGACACAAAAAGGAAATACTGTATGAAGTGGGGACAACAGCTTGTGGATGTGTTATTTCAATGTCATTACACAGATAGAGATGTGGGGTAGGTGCTAAGTGAATATCGGACACATCTCTTTATTGTTACCTCTTTGTCACCTTTACTTGTCCAACATGACCAGTACAGATGGTTGGTTATTGCCCTGATCCAAGGCCGTAGGTCTTCGTTCTCCTTCTTGTTGGATAGGGTCACAAGTTTCTTCTTCAGACCTAGAGAAAACATCAATCAAGGATGTACAGGGCAGGGAGTTAGCTACATATCAAGTGAACAGAGAAGACCCAATCGTAGTGGTTTTGAAACTGCAGCAGTTTCTTTTCCTGATAAAACACTTACTCTTACTGACATGCCAAGGGTCAAGTTCATGCCGTATGCTCTGGTAGTTGTCTCTCATGAGTTTTCGGATGGATGGTGATCTGTCTGTGGTCATCACTCCAATTTGCACTCCTCTCTCAAGCAGGTAATCTAGACCCCTCTGGAAACCCATCACCTCCATGGCCACAGAACTGCTTGCTTCAGTAACCTAGAGAGAAAAATTGTAGAAACCATGGTCATACTGTGTTGAAAGCAAAGTACGAAAGACGAGCATGCTTGTGTTACATCAGACAGTTGGTCACATTCATTTACCTGAACAAATTCGAAGTGCACAATTTCTTTTGTGGCGTCGTCCTCAAAAGAGTATGTACAGTATTTGGCACTGAAACCTGATGAAAAACATTTATTGACGTAACAACATTACAAAGTGGTCATGACTAGGTGTTTTGTGAAAACTAAGTACTGAACTGCACAACTCATTTTATGTTTAGAATTTGGAGCATGATGCTTACCTGGGCTGTCACACCTTGCATCACCACAGAGTTCAACTTTTTGTCCAGAGTTGGAAAGCTGGATGAGGCGGTCCATTATTCGCTCATGCTGTGTTTGGTATGCATTTTGAATAACTGGTATGAGGTAGGTGGATTGAACAGCAAAAAACTGGGTCTTCATTGGAATTGGTATGTGTAGAAGTTCTGCCCAGTCCTTTATGGTGGTGTGTGTGGTGCCGGTGAAGACGGTGGCTGCACTGATAAGTAGATTGTTTTCAGCCATTCCTCTGACGTCAGGACATGAAGACCATATTCCGGAGTGATTATTTATGCAGTTCCACTGAATTCTGATTTGGCTGGAATGAGTGATGATTCTTTTGTCCTCAACTGGAGAGCCACATGTTCTGCAGAGAGAAAATAGGTCTAGTAGTTTTGACTCGTTGACAAGCCATTTTTTTTCAGACCACCCCTTTCCATTTCCATTAGCTGAGAGAGAACCAGATGCAGACTCTTGGCTAGATCGCGGGGAGTCACTTGACGGTGCAAAACTGCTGTCCAACGGATCCAATAACGCCATCTCTCCAAAGCTTGTGCTCATCTCCAACATCTCAGAATGTTCTGTGCCTCCCTATTGGATAATTCACATACATTTTGAGGTCATTTAAACATGGATGATATTTATACAGTAAAATGTATTGTCAATACAAACACTTTAGAACTGAGATGTTGTACTCACTTGTGAAACATCCGCACTGGTTATATGGGGATCAGTCAAAGACGTAGAAGACCCAGCACTACACTGTTCCTAAAAATTGATAAAAATTGCAGGTCATAGGAGAACATCTAGGTCTACACCCCAAGGCTGATTCTGACTTTTCCATCATACAACATTAGGATTTATTACATATCAAGCTAACAGTTGTGCAAAAGCATGTAAGGTAATACATTCTACTTACTTTTGACACATCCTCACTAACACCGCAGGGGATAGTCACAGATGGACTAGATGCAGATGCAGACAGCTCCTACAATAATAACAATAAAAGTGATGCTTGAAAAGTCCATCCACATTTCAAACATGATAATGAGGTTTTCAAGGCTTGACTACATAATAACAACAGTGTCAGAAATAGTGTAGGCCTCTATTGAAAAACTATACTCACTTGTCCACTGGCTGTGTGAGGGACACTGTATGATGATGAGGTACCGGAAGTAGATGCAGTGGCAGCCCGGTCCTTCAATTCAGAAAAGATATTTCACTTGTAATAACAACAATATTCTACAATAGTGTCTGATTTTTTAAAATACAGTTTCAAAAAGCATACATAATTGAAAGAACTCACTAATTGTTGCCATAAAGCAGGTCGAGCAAGATATGTGCCAGATAATGAAGCCCTTTTAGGATATTGTTGGGTTGTCTGTGGACTTGATAGTAAGATGTTGAAACTATAGGGCTGGCCTGACTTGAGTGACGTCTTCTTCGGAGTTGACTGTGGCACTGCAGCTAATTCGTTGTCTATCCCACTGGATGATGTCCCCTAGAGTATAAAGAAGAAATAACTGTAACCAGACTAAAAAGGCCCAAGCAGTGACATCGACAGTTCATTTTCGATTCAACAGCTATGGTAGTGCTATGTGCACTTCGCCTGCACTGTTAGCAATAAGACTCCCCTCCCCCAACACCTCACATCTAGCATAGCCTATCACTAACTGTACTACAACAGGGTTGAACATCGAGTATTCTCTTCTAAACGATATTTTCAATATCAAAGCAGACCGTACACATAAGAAATTCAATCGATGAAATGGAAACAAATAATTGATATGATAATAATTGAAAAAGCTCCATAAGCATAGGGTTACATGTAAGAGGCTATTCGAATCTTGCCTCGAAGATAATAAAGTGAAAAAGAAATGATATTACCTCCAAACTGTCCATAGCTGTCCTTTTTTGTTTCGGAATGGCATTTGCCTTCAGATACCGGTGCTTATCACTCTTTTTGGTGAAGTCTTCATCATCAAAATGATCACTGCAGACACGGTAGTCTCTCTCCCGTAATGTGTGCAAGGGTGTTTGCACATCAAGTTGCAGTGCAACCAGCCACAACTGCAAAGTCTCTCTGTTGCGTAGAGGCAGACGATGAAAACTCAAGCACAGATACCTTTTCATTTTGTTGCCGCAATTTGGAAAGGCACAAACTCGAACCATCTTCTCCGATATTCCTCAAGGTCCAACTCCAAGCTAGTTGTGTGTCACCTGTTCGATCACTACTCTCTCTGATCTTGCCGAAACTACCACCCGGCCTGGCGCAGCCAATAGCGTAGGCTACCCATGAGCATGCGCGAGAACTCCAGCTGCAAGGAGTTGTGTTTGCAATGTTTTGCTCATGTTACGGCTAAGCTATGTAGCTCATGTTACGGCTAAGCTATGTAGCTACATGGTCATTACTATATGAACATGATCACATAAATTCATGAGAATCGTTTTTTTGGTGGAAAATCACGTTTTGGAATATTGGATTGTATCGAGCTCGACGGTCGACTTTTGTGGGCTTCGCTGGAATCAGGAACTCAACAGAGGTATGTAGACTGAGTGAATTAGCTCAACTTTTTAGCATTTCTAGGTCACCTACTACGCTCATATCAACTGTGTTCGCTTCGAAGTGCTATGTTAACATGGCCATGCACTTGAAATTGAATTTCGAACATTGTAAGAGGCAAAATAGGCGTGTTTCCAACTTGCCCCGTTACAGCCGCTGGAATGCAAAATCGGACAGGAGCATAACTTGGGGTAGGCAAGATCAATTTTTGTCGGGTTTTTTTTCACTGACAGCTCGCCTTGACCACAGAAAATAGAGTTTTGGGTCAATTTTGCCCGGATTTCTCCTTTAAGGACAAAACTTTTTCTCATTCATTCAATCTAATTAATTTCTTTCTCCTTCTCACTCTCTTCAGTTCAGTGAAACCAAAACAAAACGAGACTCTTTATATAAGAAAAGTCCCCCTCTGAGTGATCAAATCCACTGCTTAGTGAGTGTCCTCCAAGGTGATGCAATCTCTAGTATGAATCATGCACTCTTTGACAAGATGAGACGAGTCAGAGATGAAGCGGTGGATCTAAGTGAGTAACAACAGTTAATAAGAGTCCCAAATGAAACTGGTTCTAAAGAGGTATTGATCTGTCTTGTAGGTCACATAGGCCTACCTTTTCCCATGCTTAGCAAGATCAGTCATGAGTGTGTTTGTGTCCGTGCTGTGTGTGTGTGTGTGTGTGTGTGTGTGTGTGTGTGTGTGTGTGTGTGTGTGTGTGTGTGTGTGTGTGTGTAATGTAGGAATTCCTCGGATGGCGGTCTTAACGAAAGTTGACTTGATTTGTCCTGAAGTGGCAAAGGATCTCAAACTCATCTACAGGAGCAAGAAAATCAAAGAGAAGGTGAACGTCTCCTTTGTGTGTGTGTGTGTGTGTGTGTGTGTGTGTGTGTGTGTGTGTGTGTGTGTGTGTGTGTGTGTGTGTGTGTTGGATAAGATTGAATTGCTCACACAGGGGTCCCTGCATCAGTATCAATAATGTTCATGTCTTTTCCTGTGTTCATTTTAGATGCAGGAATGCAGTAACAGACTGGGAGTTCCCATGAACTGCATCTTCCCAGTAAGGAACTACAACGGAGAGTCAGATTTGGTTGATGAGGTGAACGTGCTGGTGTTAGATGCATTGAAACACATCCTGGACAGTGCCGAGGACCATGTGGTTAAAATGTTGCACTCACAGGCACAAACTGCCAAAAGAAAGTTGAGGTGACCTCAGCCAGGAAATATGAGTGGTGAAAGTGGTTGAGCATCCCACCATAGCTGAGGACCGATTCACACTGAATTTGCACGTTAGCACTCAGTGAGCGGTCCTGTATGTTTGCTGTCTGTTCGTGGTGCGTGTGGACCGAAGCGCGCATAACATGTGTGCAGTGTGCGTACTAACCTGTTAAAATGCATTATAAACTAAACCGGACTAAAACCGCATCGCTTGTGCCCCACGAAGGCACAGGTTTTGGTGTTAATCGGCTGTGAGGTTTTCTTCAGCAAAGCTCCTCACTGCTCCTCAGGTTGCCATAGTAGATGGCTGCCCACAGCTCCAGCTTAGAGTGTTTTAACTCACTATTAACTCACTCCTTTTCCACTGCCACTGCTTAGTAACTGGGCTGGTGCTTGTGCCAGTTCAGTGCTGGTGCTACTTGCCGATTATCCAAAAAAAGAGTTTGCATTTTCATTTTCCAGTACAATTTATATTTTTATTATATTTTTATTACATTTTGAATATCTGTATTTGGTCATATATGTTGCATGTAAAATGTGCAAGATATTAAGCCAAATTATAAATGTTTTATCAGATGTCACCTAAGTAACCTCCGTGCAGAAGGTTCATAGCAGAAATCCAAGCAAGAAGCAATCAAGCCAACCCAAGCAGAAATCCAAGCAAGAAGTAATCATGTCTTGCATTGTTTTTTAAATATATTTTTATACATACACTGCATTACAATGGAGTTCATTTACGGAGAAAAGTTTGCAAATGTTTTATTCCATTGAAATGCATTGTTAGTATGTTTGTTTTTGGCACAGTTTATAGGGTGTACTGTCCATGAAAAAAAAAATAATAATAAAATAAAATCTTGAGAAAATTGTCTTGCCATTGATACTTTGAAACATCCACTAAGGAAGTTCCAATACAAAATGAGACAAACAATTATCCATTCTCATTGCCTTCATACATAGTTAGCAAAATTCTAACCAGGTGGTTTTAGCACACAACAGCTGAACAGTTACAGTGTAAATTGGCTATGTGTAAAGGCAGTATAGACCCAAGAAACGCATTCAAAAGCCATAAAAAGTGATTTTCCCATAATATGATCCCTTATATACTTGGCCAATAAAACTGATTCTGAGTGTGTGTGTGTGTGTGTGTGTGTGTGTGTGTGTGTGTGTGTGCATGTAGTTTGTTGCTGTCCTACTTTTCTTTATGATATCAAAGGTAAGAAGTTTGATAAGAGAATCAACGGGATTTACGATGAGGCGATCATTTACTGGAAAACTTGCCTAGAGCCATGTGAGGACACACAGAGAGAGATTCAGAGGAATCAGACAAAACAACTCTGAAAAATAGAGAGAGGGGAAAGTAGAGAAATAGTGGGAAAAAGTAGGAGAGTGAGAGTGGGTGAGAGAGACAGAGGAAGAGACACAGCAAAACGTTTTCCGGACCTCATGCCCATGTCGCGGGTAAGTGAGTTGTTAACCGCTTTGGGATCAGATCAGTTTTCAACAAAGACATTAAGGTCCTCTTGTGTATAAAAACAAAATAGTCATTGTTTTTATTAGGGTTATTTTAGCATTGCAAAATCAAACTTGCAACTCCATGATCATACCGTACCATGTTTTCCTACTTCTCAGGTACTTTCAGGTCAGCTTAGAGATCCTGGCAGATAGGTAACAGGTAAGGCTGTTTAAATCACATTTTCGCACCTTTATTCCACAGTCTCTCTGTACTTTATAGATATCTTTAAAATGTTTGAGAATGTATTTAGTTACATGGAGTATTGTGCATAAAGTGGTTTAAGAATTTATGAATTTTATTTCCTTATAAACTGAACTTTGAACTGGTTCATGTGAAGTGTGAACAACAATGTGACATTACAGACGTATTCATAACGGAATCAACCATTTAGTCGGACTGGTTTCAATAAGATTATTCGAGTTACATGACAAAATGTTTAATCAGAGTAAGGTGAATAACACGATTATCTGTAACTGCACCGAGTGTCTCCAAGTCAAGTAGTTCAGGTCATGATACGGAAGCAAAGTTCTTTGATTATTACGCCAGAATGACCGTAGAGTTCCATGTCAAATTGGCCTTAAAGGGGTCATATTATGCTTTTTCAAGCTAACTTTATTAGCCAGGATGTTTCTCATGGGGTGTGCATCAGGTAACTAGACGCCTACAGCCAACACATTGATTATTTCCCCTGTAGCCTATGACACGCCACCCTTGATCATTTTCATTGTTCTCAGCTGCAAAGTGGCTGCCAACTTGTCTCTCTTTATTTTTGCAATTATCCATTCTCATTGCCCTCAGCTGCTTAAGTGGCTGCCAATGTTATGGGACCCCACCCACCTACCTTATCCTGTTACATACGTACAGTAGTTAAGAAAATTCTAAACAGGTGGTTTAAGCAGACAGCAGCTAAACAGTTACTATGTAAATTGGTTATTATCAATTGAGGCTTTTTATCAAACTTACAGTGTGTGGAGAGGCAGTATATACCCAGGAAACACATTCAAAAGACATAAAGAGTTAAAAGAATTAAGTTCTAAATAGGTAAAACATAACTTTCAGACCAGCTGATAACGGGTGAGTCAGGACCGTTTCAAGGGACTTAGGGGGCCCCAAGCAAACATGGGGGTCCTTCACCCCATAAACACCAATGAACCACATTGTTATAATCTTCAAGCATCTGTCCTAATATAATAATCCAGTCTAAAGTCATATTTCATTGACAAATACTACTAACTACACTACTAAAAGATCAGACAGTCAATCGAGGGCCCCTTTCAGTCTGCAATTAATAGTTTTCCTGTCCTGACCGGCCCTGGGGTGAGATGCTAGCATTCAACGGGTACAATTTAAAGTCAGGATTATTCTATACTGTAAAAACAAGAATTTGTAATGGTTATTTGAAAAATGTGTGCCTCGAATGATTTAAGAAAATACTTAACTCATGTTGTTAATAATTTTGAAGTTATTTGGTAGGATCTTTGTTTCTGTTCCTTAGGGGGGATTTCATGACAGAAGAATATCTGTTCAAGACAAGTCGTGTGGATTGTGTATAAGTGATCTACCCATGTCCCGTCGACCGCCTCCTCCACCCCTTGTGGTCACCCGTCTCGGTCCTCTGATGGTGGTGACAAAGACCCTCCCCCTGCCTCTGGTCACCCTAAGAGACCCCTCCGATTGCCCCAAAGCCAGATAAAAGTATGACCATACAATTTGTTACACTACATGAACAGCCATGTTTTGAAGATTATGTCGATTTTTGACATATCAATACCATACCCTAACAATTTCGATGCAGACCACACTCATACATATTTAGGGCGCACATGGGAGTGTACAGGTAGATAACAGTGACTCTTTTCATATTGTGTCAGTCATGGATAGAGAGTTCGGGCAACTGTGAAAATCAAATTGAAATCCCTACGATATCAGAATACAATAAAATGTAATACTATGCAACGTCAGACTCGAACACCTCTCAGTTCTAGCTGTGACCAACCAAGTGAGAGCATTGTGATTGGTCCCCCATCATTCAGGGTTGAATAGTGCATTTCTAAATGACTCATTTCTATGTCCTCACTGAGCAAAACAATTTGCTACTGGTAGGGTACATACCTTTCTAGGCTATAGGTGCTTTCCTTGGAACCACGGAGCCAAAACATGGTAGCAAAAGGGATGGAAGTTTGAAGCAGGCAGAATATGTTTAAATGGAGTTGGCCAAACTCTCTAGCCTGACATAGCCCGCCCATAATACGAATGTTCATCCGTATCCATGGTCTGGGAACGGTCCTCTGGGGCGTGTTTACATCGGTAGAGAGTCTACCGGCCAATAAGCGAGGCTGATTAGACGAGCTGTCCAATCGTTTCAAACCAGAAGTGAATGCCCTCCCCTCCGCAGTATAATCGCGTCAGGTTAAAGAACCTCCAGACCATGAATACGGATGAACAGCAGTATTATGGTCGGGCTATGTCAGGCTACAAACTCTCCCCCTTTGAAGTAAAATGAGGGGTGTTTAAAGTAACACCATGCAAACTTTGTTCTCGAGGTCAGAGTAAAAGTCTAATTATCAAATCAAAATGATATTGAAATGGAAATACAAGTATTATTTTAAGATACAAAATGTTTTCGTTGTTGCGTTCATAATTAAATAGTATTGGATTGGAGTAATTTATAAATATCATCATCTTTATTTTTATTAGAATAGATGGAATTGCAATTTATTTAGGAATATTCAATGTATTGATTGTTTAAATGAATATTGTGAACTCTATTATGTCTTTGATTGTGCATTGGACTCCTCCTTCATGCCCTCGGGGATTTAACACTGAAGCATTTTTCTGTTTGTGATTTTAGAAAAATACCCAGATTCACACAAACCTAGCATCCAACCAAAGGGACAACAGAGCCCAAAAGCTCCCCCAAGAACTTCCTCATTAAATGTAAATCACCTTATTTATATGTCTTTGAACTTTGAGATGAACATATTGTAGAAATGATGTACAGTCAGTATTTCTTTGAAATATCACATCAGCATTGGAACTGTTTGCTTTTCCTCAAAAGATTCTTGATCTCTGTTTATATTAGTGGGAATCTCACCATAAAGGACGACATTCATTCCATCGATATCCAGGTACAACCATGCACCTGGACTCACATCTTTCAAACAATGTAAAAGCTCAATAATTATCATGATAGGGTTCATGTGTGAATTTAGAGTCCTCCCCCCCAGACCTCACTCACGTCTGAGGCGCTACACCATCTTCACACATCCATCTGAAACAGGCACGGCGCCAGGATTTTAGTTTTGGATGGGCCAGACCAATCATGGGTGGGCACGGCAGAGTACTTGCTTTGTGATTAAAGAATGTGTTTTCACACGCATTTACAGGCTTATGCCATTTGAGCATCGCAATTATGCACTGCAAGATTGACTTTACCTGAGCTGTTTGGCGCACGCAATTGAAGTTCCTTGGTGATGATTAACCATTGATACGTTAGGAATAAGGACTCACCACATGTCAATATTTGTTGCGCACGAGAACCATTGATGCTATAACTGTGGGTTTCTCACTGGTGATATTTATAAAATATTCGCGACGAGAGAAACCCAAATGCACTGGGCTAAATTTACCATGTATATGTAACGGAGGCCAGCTACCTCAGCTAGCTCGTTGGTAGTACATGTAAATTCCATGGGCTTCTAACGGCTGAGTTAGGAGCCCGGGATTTTAGCTCAGTTGGTTAGAGCGTTCCACTCCCACGGCAGGAGTTTGTAGCTTGCGGGGTGACGAGTTCGAGACCCGTGTGCGGTGCGGACCGCCACCGGCTACATATAGCCTGCTCTACTGTTGGATGCGAAACTTACTCCACTGTTCGATAAAAATGTTGTAGCCTATTCTAGCTCATCAGTGAAACCTCCTTGCGCTGTAGCCTGTCCAGCCTATATGAGATTTTGTAGAATGTAGAATGAACGGCGGCAGGTGATGTCTGCATCATACGTGTTGTTGTGCTATATTTTGTCTGTAATTAGGCATTGTCTTTGGGCCTGTCTAGTCCAAATGCTGACATTACGCGCAATTCCAATTGAAAAAGAGGCAAAGGTAGGAATTTGGCTTAATTGCGTTTGTTCATTCACGCAAACAAAACTAATCTACCGGTATTTCATCTAAACAATAAGCGTCTTTACGCACATTCTACAGCCTATTAGTTTTGCATTAACAACAACAAAAAAAGTTTTATTTTTAAGTTTAAGTCCTAACCTTTGCCTGCATTGCCCTGGTCATATCTATTTGGGAAGCCACAAGAACATTCGCAATAGTGGCAAGATGCACAATTTCTCAAATTACCCCGGCAGCGGATTTGCAGCCTCATAGGCTGGGCTCAATGTTGAGCTCGCTAACCTACAGTCAATGAGCACAAAGCCTGGTCGAAAATCCCTTCATTTTTAGGGCCACTATTGAGGATACCAGTAACTATTTTCTTTGGGAGAGCAAATGGTTAAACCATTGGTTACCAAAACACACAACATGACCAAACAAAATTACGTGCAAGAAATGAATTAAAGGAATGAAAGTAATGAATGATGAATATTAATTAATATTGCTCTCACAATGTCATATAATGAACAAGGCATTGTTATAATGCTGCCACGGCTCATACTGTATATCTCCATAATTATATATACCCTGTCATTTGCCTGTAACCCTAGGCATTAGACTACCTGTAGCCCACAAAGGCCTCATCATAGGCTCAAAGTTGCTCAAAGTTGCTCAAAGTTGAGCCGCGCCCACAATAGGGTGACCACCTCCAAACAGACAAAATGTGGGACATGTAGCATGTTTAAGTGGGACAATGTGGGACACACGTATTAACTTTAAGATAGGGCATACGTTGGGCCAATGGTCATGTTTGGGCCAGGACTGTCTTAATTTGTTCAGGATATTGGGCTAGTCCAATTAAAATCTATCATGTTAATGCAATGTGTCTACTGTAATTCAACGTGTTATTTTAGCTCGTCATGAAGTTATTATTGAATAGAATTATTCATGGTGGGCCACCATGGCCAAAAATACCATGCCAGTTTTTGGTCCCAGTCCAGCCCTGATCATCTCCACAGACCAAATGATAGGCTACAGATGCTGACAGGTTGACAGCTTAAAGTATAAAAATACAAAAAAAACACTATCATTCTCTGAAAGATCAGGCATTATGCAATTATAAGCTCTCAGATATTAGGTATAGAATCAAACTCAACTTAATAGCCTATGCAAGACACAAAAAAATATTAAGCCTTGGCTTCAAGTTTAACTAGGCTATTTCTGTGCAAAATAATATGCCAGGTCTAAATCTGCATGTTTGATCATTATTTTCAAAAGAAATGGTGACGTCTCACCAAGTTCCATGAAAATGCCATTGCAAAAATAGATGAGGTAAGATAAGTAGTTTTTTCATCTCGTGGGAAATTCAAGAAGTAGTGGGCTACATTACCTTGTCTTATATTAATTCTCGAGTTGCAGCTTTTATTAAATGAATGTAGCTAATGATAAAGCTTTTATCCTTTGGCGCACATACTGTATGCATAAAACCATAATAAGCTGTGCGCGATCGTGCCCACAGCGCAGAAACTCTCTCTCTCTCTCTCCATCCACTACAATTGTAACAGAAAGCATATATATTCTTTTTCGTGGCAACATATCCGAAATTAATTCGGACCTGACAGTGCGCTCTCAGATTTGAGAATTACTTTCAAAGTTGTGAAGGTGTTTGTGCGCTTTAATAGCTTGGTTGATATACGGGTCAAACTGTCAACTTGCGCTTCTCTGAACAGAGACAAAAGGTCGACGTATTGGTGTGTCGAACGAACATGCGGGACTGATATTCAATTTGCGTGACGCGGGACAAAGGGTAAAATTGCTGTACAATCCAACGCAAAGCGGGACAGGTGGTCACCCTAGCCCACAATGAGGCTGCAGCCAGGGGCAATTTCCAACTAAATTTTTAGGACGGACCTGGTCGAAAATGGATGGGCCTAGGACCATCATGCCCACCCATAACGCCGTGTCTGAAACCAATCCATTGGAGATTTCCTTCTGAAGGCAAAAATCCTTACATATGATTGGATAAACCATGTGTCCATCATCTTTATTGCTGTGTTACTTCAACCACGCACAATGAAACCAACCTGGCACTGGTTGATAGAGAAGCAAGGAAAACTGTAAACCACTGATATGCCGGAAACCAAAATAGAATAGCTTTCCTGATTTGTTTGTCCGTTTCAGGTTAGTCCTGAAATCTCTCCAACGGTATCAGTTTCAGATGGATGCATGAAGATGCAGCATATCATCTGACATGAGTGAGGTTACCCCAGACTTGTTGTACAAGAAAGTGCACAGTACATCCAATTACATTTTGCCTCTTTACCCTGAGATAGCCATGTTACTCCATCCTTTTATGAAATTGGGCTATTCATCCCCTTACCTATATGTGAGTATAAAAATTTTGGTCTGGCAACCTCAATTTTAGCTCTTTTAGCTTTTGGCATAGCTTACCATAGGCACTGGAATGTAAAGTAGGCAGATAGCAACTCTTTGGCAACATTACAGTCCAGAGCCTATATGTTAAAGTAAAACTAAAATTGGGGTTGCAAGGCTAGGAAAACGCAAGCACACAAATGCTTTTATGTAACACCAGGTAAGACAGAGAATAACCCAATTTCATGAAAAGGTGGACTATTCCTGTAAGTACAACACCAATCTATAGACAGATCTCATTGACTTTGCATGGAGCTCTTTTGAAATGCATTGTGGGTCTGTTCAGTCCCAACACTGCCTTTGCTTCCATTGAAAAGTTGAAAAATACTCTCAGGAAGAAACAGATTTGTCAATCAACTCCTCCTCTGTCAGACACACCCTCCTTTGTCCAAGGAGAAAAACATGTAATTATTAATAGATTTATGATGGGATAGATAGGAGTTATGAAACATGGCTATAGCATTTGGAGAAGGCAAATGTGCAGATGTTTTTGGACAAATTCACTCAAGTCCCTATACATTTGATATACCCTGACATACAAAATTTGATTATGCACCAAGATGGGACCTTGTGTGTTGTACACATATTCTGTCATTCGATCATTGCAGAAATGAGGGCATCAAGAGATAGGAGTGTGTGTGATAGGAGTATGTGGCTGAAGACATTTGCCAATTGATATTATGTTTCTGATTGTAGAGGCCAGACCAGAGACCAGACCAGAGCGGAGGTGAGTACATACATATCAGCAAATTCAGCTTTGACTTTCACTTGTCACAAACCCGTTATGCATGATCATTGCTAACATGGAGATATTGGCATACTTAAGCTCCAGTCTGAACATTATGGAATTGTTGTCCCTTTCAAGTCCCTATAAATGTATATATTTTTTTATTATATATTATACAATTATATATTATTATTGTTATTATTATAATTATTGGAGCCGCCGTGGCTCGGTGGCTGGAGCGTCGGGCCATTGCTCCGGGGACCCAGGTTCAGTTCCGGCCCACGGTCGTTTCCCAATCCCGCCCCATCTCTCTCTCCCACGTGTTTCCTGTCCATTTCTGCGCTGTCCTGTCTGATTGAGAGCAAAAAGCCCCAAAAAATATCTTTAAAAAAAATAAATAAATAAATAAAATATTATTATTATTACATTACAAAGGAGGAACTCAGCAGAATTCGCCAAACCAACTTTTGCCACCTTCCTTAAATCGGCCAGTGGTCCAGAGAAGTCCAACTTTCTCAGCACCCTGGATAGTATGATTCAGGAACGCAGAGCGCCTGATGCCCCCTGGAGGTCTGTGGACTGGAGGTTAGTTTTTTATTTTAATATTTATTCAGAGGACAGACTGTCAGGACAGAAGTGAGATGGCACTGGGAAATAACAGCAAGTCAAACCTGGGAACTCATGAGCATTGTGTGCTTATTGAACATCATGGGTTCTGGTTTGTGTAATTATATTCACTTTATTTTCCTGCAGTCCGGAAGGTAACTAATTCCAAATTATTGGTGTAAATGAATTTAGGTCACATTTAGGTGTCAGGTTCCACAGCTGCGCATAGACAGGCTCTGCGCATACAACTCTTAAAAAAATAATTTTTTTTCTACAGCTACACCTCACATTTGGAATTTGCATGTGCTAAAGACTTTTGACCTAAAAATACCCTCATAGCTAATTAGTCTCTGCATGCAGAGGGGTTCTATTTTTAAATCCTTTTGTTTTAAACACATGAATATAAAATAATTTGGAAACATTAATAATCTTTTAAAAAAAATCATGATTACCTCTCTTATTATATCTCATTATATAGCGAACACAAAAATATGAAAAACAACTTGAGGATACGTCAGATCAGCAATCCAGAGGTGGAGTGTCTCCGTATCCTGGTCCATGGTCCAGTGGGAGCAGGGAAGTCCAGTTTTGTCAACTCTGTCGCTAGCATCTTCCAGGAGCGCATCACTCATGGGGCGGCTGTGGCTTCTATGGCTGGCACCAGCTTCACAAAGACAGTGAGTTATCACATCTCTGGAAGATCACCATCACATCTTAATCTATAATTTAGAGGTTGTGAAGACCACTAACCAGTAAGTTTTCTATTGTGTGTTTGTGTAGCTCCAAACCCACTATATTCGTGATAGCAAGTCTGGATCCTTCCTACCATTTGCTATCTGTGACAGCATGGGTATAGCAGATGGCCATTCTACAGGAGTGGAACAAGAGGAGCTTGTTGATGTCATACAGGGTCACATCAAAGATGGCTACAAGGTAAATGTTGTCTGGTAATGATAAAAACTTTTGTCCAAAAAGCTCTGGGTGCAAATGTTTAAAGCAAAAATGTTATTCCACAATGGATTTTAGTAATTGAAACAAGCACATGAAGTAGATAAATGTGGCATTCTGGGAGTAGGACAAGCCTACACCTACTTCCATATGCAAATGGCCAGCAACACCTGTTGATTGGTATCTTAATATTTGTTAAATCATATTTTAGCACACAGACCAGTTGGGATTTTATGTGGACCACTCTTTGGCCTTGTTCAGATAAGCAGCCTAAATCTTTTTTTGCATATCCAGATTGTATCTTAATCTATCTTGAATTCCAGGTGGTCAGAACAGCTGAAAACTACATTACATGTGATCTCTTGAAATCTGATTTAACCCACATAAGGAGGTTGTTTAAATTGCAATTTCAATGGGATTTGTCTCAGATTTTGATCATATATGCAAAAAACACATTGATTTTCAATGGACAGACATTCACAGACCATTGAGTTTTGATAATTACTGTTAATTCCTAATCATGTTATGTTTACTTGTTGTAGACACAAGTGTCAAATGCCAATACTAAAACATAGACTTGGGTTTCCTGAAATATTATGTTTGAATATGCATTTTTTAGCACAGGAATCTACAGACCAGAGTCTTGTTTAGCTTTAGTCCGGTTCCATTTTTGTTTATTATTAAACCTTTTGTTTGTTGTGAAGAAAACAGTATAGAGGCTGTACAAACACTGAACAAATAAAAGTAACAATTGTTTATTATCTCTTCAGTTCAATGAGACCAAAGACTGCTTAAAAACACGTGACTCATACTATACCAAAAATCCGTGTATGAGTGAGCAAATCCACTGCTTAGTGAGTGTGATCCCGGCTGATGCAATTTCTTGTATGGAGGATACAGTCTTTGACAAGATGAAAAGAATCAGAAATGAAGCGGTGGATCTAAGTGAGTAACAACAGTTAACAAGAATGAATGAAGCTATCGATCCAAGACAGATTAGTCTACGTGTGTGTTTCACAAATGTCACACGTCTGTATAGCAAGATAAATCATGTTTGTGTGTGTGTGTGTGTGTGTGTGTGTGTACTGTAGTGATTCCTCAGCTGGTGGTCCTCACAAAAGTTGACTTAGTCTGTCCTGACGTGGCCAAGGACCTCAAACTCATTTACAACAGCAAAAAGATCAAAGATAAGGTAACCATCTTGGTTTTGTGTGTGTGTGTGTGTGTGTGTGTGTGTGTGTGTGTGTGTGTGTGTGTGTGTGTGTGTCTGTGTGTATAGTCTGCTGGACAGGACTCCCTCGCTCCATGTATGTCATTTTCTAAATGTGTTTATGTGTGTTCATTTTAGATGCAGGAATGCAGTAACAGACTGGGAGTTCCCATGAACTGCATCTTCCCCCTGAAGAATTACCACGAGGAGGTTGATCTGGTTGATGAGGTGAACGCGCTGGTGTTGTCTGCCCTGACACACATTTTGGACTGTGCTGATGACCATGTCGTAACAGTGTCACACTCTATGGCAAAAAAGAAAGTTGAGGCCACCTCCACGAAATGTGGATCATAAAAGTGGTTGATATGTGGTCCCTCTATCCCCACACCTGAAGTTTCTTTCAGCAACCACCTAACTCCTCACTACTCCTGAAGTGCAACAGCATCTGGCTGCCCACTGCTCCACCTGTGTTTCAACTCATTGTATGTGTGTGTGTGTGTGTGTGTGTGTGTTTTGTGTCACTGATTCATGGATTGTTTAATGCAGAGCAAATGCACCACACAGGATCAAATATAACAACATCCGTTAACACATTAACTCCAAAGACAGACACAGTAGCACGGGCCCAAAGACAGACGCAGTAGCATGGACCGTCATGTAAACTCTTGAAAGAGTAAGCAGCTATGACATAAACGGTCAGCCACATCACTGTCATTGTATCAGCAACAGCAGCAGTGAAGGCGGCTTGTCTCGACACATCAAACTTTTTGTGATATTTTCTATAGGGAAAAGCAAAGGACTTAATGTAACTAAAACAGTCGGTGCAGTAATAACCATTTAACTTTTAACCTGTCGACTTCTCTAAGGGGAAATAAGATAACTGGGCTGTGATTCTTTGGGCGTGGATAAAGGAATTTACAGTCATTGCACTATGTTTACTGGAATGCTCAGGCCACATGAAGGACTGGTTGATGTTTAACGGATGTGCTCCTCCCTTCTCTGTGGTAAAGTTGTAGATGGCTGCCCACTGCTCTGTGTGTGCTTTAGCTCTCTATGGGTGGTATTCTCCCAGTTTAAGTCCAAAAAAGTGCTTAATGTAGGGTGAAGCTAAGCACTTTTTTGGACTTAAGCACCTGGGAGAATACCATCCTATGTGTTTGCTTGTACCTGTATCATTATGTGGGTTAAATGCAGAGACTATAAGTCACTACACAAGATCAATATGCCAAGAATCCTAGTTGTTGACACTTAAACTTTAACACCATCAACACAGGCCAGAATGCAAAAAATCTTGAGACAGTCAGCAGTCATGGTGTAAGCAGTAAGATGTTTCAGTTGATTGTTTCAGATGATTCAGTTTTGAAGCAGAGTAATGTTTGCCAGATATGTCTGTCTATATCTTTAAATGTGGTCTATTAGTCCATTTGTGTACACCTGTGCACTTGGGTGGATTTTGCTTCTATCTCATTGTATTGTTTTTTATACATGAAGATTCCATTACAATGTAGTTATTCCGTTGAAATGCATTACATGAAATGTTACTTTGCTGATTCTGACAACAGTGAGAGTTGACAAGGAAATAAAATAACTTTCACATCCAACATCAGTGTGTGGCATCAGTATCCATCAAAGAAATCCAGGCTTGCAATGCCTGCAATACTGCTAGAAATGCCCTAGAAAATAATTTTGGGCCTCTGGGATTTTCACGCCTCGACGCCCTCCTTCAAAGCTTCCAGTGTGAGTGTGATAACAACTTCTGAAACATTAGACCCCCTAATGGTGAAATGAAGTATCACACTATTCAACTACATGTAGAGATGTATTACACATTTTTATGGTTAAAATGAAAATGATAAAAAATTAATACAGATTTCCACTGTTTTCGCACTTCAGACACAAATAGACCCTCGTTTAAGGCTCAATGGTGTTTTTTGCCCCTACCGGCACCTTCCGGGCAGCACAGTCTAAAAGACCTTACCCTAAAACTAACCCCCTCAACCCTCATCCTAACCCTATTGGGGGGAGTAGAGCCTGGAAGGCACCGTTGAGGGCGAAAAATACCAAAGATTATGTTCAAGTCAAGATGTGCAAACCACATACTTATATCTTGGATAGAGTAGTAAATTTGCTTGAATATTATCAGAGTATAGTTCTGTGTTATATCAGTTAGTCTTTGTTCACTATAGAAGAGTTTCAGAAATTTCTCCAGTAAGTTAGGCTGGAGATAAAAACACTGGCATCAGACTGAGAGAACTACTGGATGAAGTGGAGAAAGGTAAAACTAGTAACTGAACGTTTTTGTTGTTGATTTTAAAGGGGGCATGTAACCATTGATCACCTCTCTTTTTCCTGTCACTCTCTGTTTAATCTGAAGAATGGAAAAAGCCGAAAAACAAACAACTAATAATGTATTATTAAAACATACAGCCACATAACCTATAACAAGTTTATAAAATCTAATGTCTGTAACTATGATTTAGTTGACATGCAGATAGCATTTACTGGGAGCCAGACAGACGTATTTCAGCTACTCACTATGCTACAGAATACGCTTTGCTGTGAGTGGTCAAGTATTTCAGGTAAAGAAAGACCAGGCAAGTTTTTTTTTAGGTTATGTTTTCGCTGGCGTGTGTATGTGTGTCTGTCTGTCTGTCTGTGTACAACATAACTCGAAAAGTACTGCCCGGATTTGTATGAAATTTTTGAACAACGTGTGTATTGGGAAACTGATTTGATTTTGATTTTCGACACCTTCTGGAATTTATTTTGTGTCTGTGACCACATTGCCTTGGCAGAGGTCTGCCCTCTCTGAGTGCTTTTATATTATGTTTTGTTATATTGCTTGTTTTTAGAGAAGCAATGACACATTTTGAGCCAGAACAAACTGCTTTTGATACTGTACATGTATGAGCTGTGTGTATGCCATAGTTTAGACAATGTGTGTGTGTGTGTCTGTGTGTATGTTTAGTCCATTGCTTTTTTGCCATCTCTGGTTCCTTAATCATCTCTACAGTCAGAAGGCTTTTGATAAGGGACTATTTATGATGATCCTATCATTTACTGGAAACTTTGCCCAGGGGTCACATGGGAACACACAGAGAAGGAGTAGAGAACAAGACTACACGTATGCCATCAAACAAAAACGAGAGAGAGAGAGAGAGAGAGAGAGAGAGAGAGAGAGAGAGAGAGAGAGAATA
The DNA here is from genome assembly GCA_027497455.2 of Sardinella longiceps. Taxonomy (NCBI): domain Eukaryota; kingdom Metazoa; phylum Chordata; class Actinopteri; order Clupeiformes; family Clupeidae; genus Sardinella; species Sardinella longiceps. The sequence continues at coordinate 47,753 of JAODXP020009928.1, read as the reverse complement.
AGTCAGAGGATGGGAAGGTAGAAAAAAATACAAACACTGCCATCCAGACCTCATACACCTGCCACAGGTAAGTACAGTTAAAGTTGTGATCATGATCAGTTCAATGCATTTAAAAGTTTGATTTAGAGCCAGACTTAATATACTGCGCTGCCGCTGTATTTCACTGTCTCGAACTGTTTTAACAACTCTCAAAAAATAAGTGGGAACAGTTTCGTACTCAAACTTTTTTGTTGTTGTTTTACAACTCTCTGAGACTTCCTAGTACGTCAGTGTGGCTGTCTGTTTTGTGTTTGAGCAGCAGACATAATTTCAAGATTTAAATTTAAAAAAAAAGTTCACTAAAGCTTGTTACTGCATGATTATGCCATGTTTGTTCATTTCTTTTACGTATAAGGTCAGCAAGAGATTATGGAATACCGGAAACAGGTAAGGTCCTCACCACCCAATCATTGTTACTCTTTTTCTGTAAAGCGAAGTCTTTAGTGTGATCACACCAAGAGTGATAAAGCTGTCAATTCACTTTTGTTGATCACTGTTTAAATTTGGTCACAGATAATTTGCATAATGTTGATCAGTTTCTAACCTCTTTTACCAACTGTGGTTTTGGTGGCAGCCAGTATTTAAACATATAATTTCTGGGCACTACGCATGCTAGCATAGTATTACACAGTAAAATGCAATGACCAGATGTTATAGAAGAGGATGCATAAGGACAGCTGGGTCAGATATGCTAACTTCAGTGGATGTCTGGACAATAAAACGGCGCACAGACATTTTTGACATGGGACTAAAATCAATGAGATTGTTGTTATGTTCTGTCATTTTGAGGCTATAAACTCATAAATATCAAGGAACAACTTAAAGGGAAATGAAAATGATTCATTGTGTGTCTTTGAATCTGTATTTTTTTCTTCAGGCTTCTCTGTCATTCATTATTTGACTCTTGTATTAATGTAGTAAAGTTGTCCAATTTGTCTGATTTCGCTTTAAACATGTTACAACAAACGATCTAACAAAACACCGTCAATTGGCTAAATTTTGATGCAACTTTGTGAGGTTTTGTATCAGTTGAGATGAAAATAAATGAATACATGAAAAGTGTAGTCAAAAAAAGATAAGCTATGTTGGCATGATGAAGCTGTGTCTGTACTTTTTTATTATTATTATTATTTATTTTTATTTTTTTTGCAGTGAATATTTGGTCAGGTTACTTGTGCATCTAAACCTTATAGGGGAATGACAATATGCACGCTGCCTTATATTCAGCCCTGCATCTATGGCTGCAGCTGTTTTGCACAGCTGTTTTGAACACTCTTGTTCTTTTGTTTTCAGAAACAGCGGAGTGTGGAAAGAGAGACTGTAGATGAAGCTAATGCCAATTGTGGTCCGACGTCTTATGCTGCACGCCGCTCCGCAGATTTCACCCTTCCTTCTCACTTTGAGTCCACCGCTGTTTACTCTTCTCATCCTGAGTACTACGACAGCCCCAACAGGTCACACATCTTAGCAGTTCTACGCTAATGTGCTCCCATTCAAATACAGTGATTATGCTAAGCTAATAGTGTCTTAAGAGTTCCACGGTAATGTGGTCCCATTCAAATACAGTGATTATTCTAAGCTAATTCCTTAGCAGTTTCTACGCTTAGGTATTCCTATTCAAATACAGACATTATGGTAAGCTAATAGAGTCTTAGGAGTTCTTTGCTAATGTGTTCCCATTCAAATACAGTGATTATGATAATTTACCCTAGTGTCAGCTTGGGTATTAGCCAACCATACAGGAAAAATAAAAACTTTTGTTTACCTGTAATACTTTCTTTAGGCAAACACATCTATTCTAAATAACACAATGCTTCTGTATGATACTGCTTTCTTCAGTTTAAAACCAATGTGGAGGCAGGGTGGTCAACAAAAGAAACCGGTATGAATGCACATTTTAATTAGACCTATTTAATTTTTTTTACTGTCCTAGAAGCTGATACATGCTTTTTTTTTATGTGTCTCTGATATCTGTTTTTTAGAAGGACCCCGAGGAACCACCCACCAAAATGGATTTTGAAGGTTATGTGGAAGTCCTTCCCTCTGATATACCCATTCGTAGTCGCCCGCCTCCAACTGTCCCACAGAGGCCCCCCATTGGTCAAGCCTCTCGTCTATCAGTAGACAAAGAACCTCCGTCTGCTGCTACTCATCCTAAGGAACCACCTCCGATTCCCCAAAGGCCAGACATAAGTATGACCATGCAGCCTATCACACTGCACCATCCATGTGTGTTTAGATGTAGTGTGTAGTATGTAGATGTAGTGATTATCTGTATACAGAATTATAAAGAACCGTATAATAAGATGTGAAATAGATCTGAAATACAGTCTGATATTTCTTGATAATGGGACATTGCTAAGACAGGCAACTGTTTGTTGTATAAAATATTGATGTTGAGGCTGGAAACTTTCTGTTTGTGATTGCAGAAAAGCGTCAGGAAATTTCATCAATTATCAATAAACTAAGCAATCATTCTGCTCAAGTAAACACAAAAAGGCCCGACAGCTCCAACTTTACTCCAAGTTGGGTAAGTGTGGACTACTAACTGTCCATGGTTAACACTGGTAGTGCTTGTTCTGGAACAAATACTGTAACTGCTAACTGAAGAATCTTCTGGCAGGCTGACATGTTTTTATGTTCAGAGTAGCTGAAAGTAATTCTTAGGAATGTACAGAATTGTGAAACAAAGACAAAATGTCTTATAGGCAAAAAGGGTGATGTTTAAGGATAATTTACGAGCGTTGGAGACATTTTTTTAATCAAATGGTGCAGTATGGAGTAAGCTCTCTCGGCTGCTTCCAGAATGAATTCTGTGGTTACACTGTACATTTGCAGGGTCTTAATTGAGAGGATCTTAATCAGTCTTGCTTGGGAGGCCTTTAGCCACCCTTCGGAATGACTCCAAAATGCAATAAATAAAACTACTTTGTTTAATGTAGGACAAAACTCATCAGCAAGCCAGTGAGAAGGATTCGCCAGAGGCACAGGTCATTTTTGGTTAATTTTTGAAAGAAGAAAAATTACATCTTCATATGAAAATTTTGAATTTAGAAACAGCCACTGAAACTGAAAAAAAATAACAAAAGCCTGCACATAATATCAAATAAACCAAAGATGCTTTTAAATAAAATACCCAGCTTGTTAACTTTTAGCTTGTAAAATTGCTCTTGCTTAATCTTGATACATCAAATTTAAATATATTGTATTTTACCAAAAAAGAACATGGTACAATTCAGTTATTTGTAATCAAAATATTTGGCAGCAAAACTTGTGATGTATACGTAATATACTTAATAGGCTAATATATAATAAAACCATTTTATGAATTCAATACAGGCTTAAATTAAAATACAGTTGATTGAGTGTTTGTTAAGGCTTTTTTATGATGTATGTTTGTATTAGAGGGATTCCAGGCAACTGGGGGAGGAGGAACATATATATGAAGCTGCAACTCCAACTCCTCACCATAGATACTCAGACCCTGGAAAGCAGACTAGAGGTACAACTCTATAATAATTCAATAATCAAGAGGGAGGCAACTAAAGAGTCAAAGTGCTCCGGTGTGCTACGGTTCTTCCTGGGTTCAGTCCGTTGAAGTGGCCCAGAAACTGTGATTGATTCTGCTGTCCTGTTCTGAGAAGCATATCCAGACTTTGAGTAACTAAATCATTGTCTGTGAATTTCATTATATTATGTAATTGATTGTTATTGACGCTTGATTGTTGGCACTGATATGGGCCCTTATTTATTAAATAACCAGTGACTAGATATTCTTCAGTCATAACTTTACAGTTCCCTAACGGGAAGGCTGCATGTCAACAAAGTTTGATCTTGACATAAGATTGTGTAAGAGTGTATACATTGCATAATGTTTGTTAAAATGCATATTGATTAATGTCAAGTATTGTGTCAGAATGAACATATGTTTAGCCCTTAGAGAGGATTATGTCTGCTCATGTGTCTGTTTTACTTATGACTGTAGGGGATTCAACAGACCCTCTTTATAGGGAGGTAGACAAGAGGTGAGTTTAGCACTGCATCACTTTATATCCGATGATTTTCAGACCTGGAATATTTTCTAGGTAGTTTTGTGATTGGACCGCAAACCCAAGAAAAATATGAACATGCAAATATTGAAGAATATTATATGGAAATCTCAATAATGTGTTGACTTTTAACTATTAGTTCAAGTTCAATTTGAGATGTTTATTTTTCTCTAAATGCAAAGGAGAAGCGCAGGAACTATTGACAAAATGCTTCAAGACAAATTGGTTGCGATGGCCCGCGATCCAGAGGGGAACAAGCTGTACCGTGTCTTAGAGGGCCTGGTCCTGGAGAGGAAGGCCAGTAAGTCAACTGAGGCCAGCTTTGCAGGGTTTGACAGGCCCTGGAGGACTGTGGACTGGAGGTTAGTGTGATGGAGGAGAAACAAACTTCCTTGCAGGCTGAATTTTTTGTTTCCAGTCTCAGTGATGAAAACAGAAACAATACTTGAGCATTCTATTTTGTTCCCAATCCACTTCCTGTCCGATAAGATAACTTATGGAATGTCAACATTATAGAACAGCTTTAAGAATATAAATCAAAATTTCCATAAACTATAAATGTTTGTTTTTGGCATTTATTCAAATATGCTAGTGAACACAGGCAGGATGCAAGTGGTAGAGAGAGAAAGAAACTTGCAACTAGAATAATAACACTAGCAACTACCATAGCAACCACCATACAGAAAGTAGGCCTCATGTTTTTTTACTGTAGGCCTCATATTGTTTTATTATTTTATTTCATCCCTCTATAGTGGATATAAAACTATGAGAGATGATTTGAGGATACGCCAGACCAGCAGTCCAGAGGTGGAGTGTTTCCGTATCCTGGTCCATGGTCCAGTGGGAGCAGGAAAGTCCAGTTTTGTCAACTCTGTCGCTAGCATCTTCCAGGAGCGCATTGCCTATGGGGCTGGTGTGGCCTCTACGGCTGGCACCAGCTTCACACAGACAGTGAGTCATCACATCTCATTCTAGAACACACACAAAGCTCTGTTACCATTAAATTAGTCAATTAAATTCCATTATGTGTGCAGTATCAGTTGCAATACAACTATCTTGTGACACGTTATTCAGCTGTTTAGGACTTATCATCATAACTTCAGTTTTATCAAAGTTCAAACAGCTCAATTATGTTTTTTTGCCCCCAACCGCACCATCCAGGCAGCACAGCCTGAAAGGCACTACAATTACCCTATTCCTAACCATAACCCCCTCAACCCTCATCCTAACCTCAATGGGAGTAGTGCCTTGAGGGCAGCACTGCCTGGAAGGCACCGTTGAGGGCAAAAAATACCAATGACCGTTCAAACATAAGAAAATATTAGACAAGCTAGTTTTAATGTCTCCAAGGCAAGCATCCATGATCAGGCCCCCGCTTATCTACAGGAACTCCTCACCCACTCACCCATCCCCCGAACATGCAACCTCACACACCCTCCGATCTGCAAACACTCACTCCTTCCCAGCCCCCAGAACCGAGCTTTGCAGTACGGGTGACATGGGCTATCTCCTCTGCTGCGTCTAGGGGAACATCCTTCCCTGACCATCTAAGGCCGCCTCAGACTATGGATGTTTTTGAAAAACAATTTCAAAATCATCTTTAAAAAAAAAAAAAAAAAAATACTTTTTTAACTTCTACATTGATCATCCTTTTAATCCTCTTTCTTCTTTTTTATCTAGCGCTTTGATGATGATGATGATGATGATGATGATGATTTTTATTATTATTATTATTATTATAATCATGAATAGATGTGAACAGTGTCATCTGCATAGGAATGTTTCATTATTGCTTTTTTGCTTTTATCGATTTATCATCACCTGATTCTAAAATAATAATTTGTGTGTGTGTGTGTGTGTGTATAGCTCCATGCCCACTTCATTCGTGACCGTAGGTCTGGATCTACCTTGCCCTTTGCCATCTGTGACATCATGGGTCTGGAAAGTAAGGATTTCACAGGACTGCACACTGAAGACCTTATCAAAGTCTTACAGGGTCACATCAAAGATGGCTACAAGGTAAACTCACCCTTGCCCCAACCCTCAGGGAGTAAAGGCAATAGGGTCACACACTACAAATTCAAGATGGTGTTTCGAATGCCGCCAAATGATAATTTGTTCCTTATCCTAGAACCAGATGTATTTTCTGAAAGTTTCGTCAAAATCCATTCTGAAAATTTGCACACAAACAAACTAGCGAACACAACCTCTTTGGTGGAGGTTACTATCAAGACAAGGAACAGATGCTTTCCTTTTCGTGGAACCACTTTATTGTATCCCTTTACAGTGTATCTGCCTAAGCTGAGGAAGAGTAGTTGCCTTTAATCACATAACCTAAATGTCTGTTCACCATGTACTTGACCTTGTTTCTTGATACCATTTGATTGTTAGGGCTGAGTGCGAACGACGCATGAAATAAATGCAAAATACGCATGAGAGCCATGTTGCTTGCACATATGCGTTTTCTGCAACAAGGAAATCCCATCCCTTATGATACTGATTTGTACATTAAACATTTATGTTAACACTTTACTTGACGGGTGAGTACATAACACATTCATAGCAGCTTTCATAAAATGCTCACAAAGAATTCATGACTGTTTCATAAGACATGACTCCACCTTCATATCCAACCCTTCATAAATGTGGAAGATAGAATGTCGATAACCTATCAAAATAAAAGTCCAGTGGTCTCAAAGCAGCACTGCCATTTATGTTTGTCACCCGATCATGTCACACCTGAATATTTCATGAATATCTTATGAAGTCTACTTCAAATGTCACTTTACTATACAGGTTGCGAAGTATTCATAATCATTCATCTGAATTTACCACTGAGAGGTACGCTAGAGCTGACCAGTAAAAAAAAATAAATAATAAAAATAAATAAATAATAAAAAAATATCTCACCTTAAGGTATATATTATATAATATTTTTTATACCTCTCAGTGTTAAACTCAGATAAGTGATTATGAATACTTCACAACCTGTACAGTAAAGTGACATTTAAAGTAGACTTCCTAAGATATCCATGAAATATTCAGATGTGACATGATCAGGTGACAAACATAAATGGCAGTGCTGCTTTGAGACCACTGGACTTTTATTTTGATAGAATGTCGATAACCTATCTTCCACATTTATGAAGGGTTGGGTATGAAGGTGGAGTCATGTCTTATGAAACAGTCATGAATGCTTTGTGAGCATTTTATGAAAGCTGCTATGAATGTGTTATGTACTCACCCGTCAAGAAAGTGTTACCACATCTATTCTACATCCCAGTTTAAATCATCCCGACTTTCTCTCTCTTTCTTTTTCCATGTAGTTTAATCCAGCCAAACCCTGCAAAAAAGGTGATTCTTTCTATACCAAACATCCTCGCCTGAGTGAGAAAATCCACTGCTTAGTGAGTGTAATCCCAGCTGACATCATCACTTATATGGATGAAGAGATCATCGACAAGATGAGGACCATCAGAGATGAAGCTGCGGATATGAGTGTGTACAAAACCATCAATAGGACATTGTTATAAGACATTTTGGTGGTCTTTTACAATGGTAATATGCCTTTTAGCATGCTTTGTTTGATCAAACATACATGCGTTTGTGTTGCAGAGATTCCTCAGATGGTAGTCCTTACAAAAGTTGACTTGGCATGTCCTGATGTGGCCAAGGACCTCAAGCTTATTTACAGGAGCAAGAAGATCAAAGTGAAGGTGACCTTCTCCTTTGTGTGTGTGTGTGTGTGTGTGTGTGTGTGTGTGTGTGTGTATGCAACCATTACTGAAATGCAATAATCCAAGTGTTTTTTTTTTTTCTAAATTAATCAAGAATTGGACCATTAAGCAGGATCAACAATTGCATTATGAAATGATCAATTTCCAAACGCGCAATAGTGTATTTTTGTGTTCATGTTTACAAGTAAAAGGGAGACTATAGGCAACTTTTTACTACTGTTTGAGGTATCCTTTTGATCAGAGACTTTTGATTAGAAAAAACATCCTCCGACTCAGATCTGGGTCCACTTTAGAGAAAGTTAGAGATACTTTAATTTATCCTGAAGGAAATGAAGGTGTCCATTAGCATTAAGACATTAATCATACACCTAGACACACAGCCTTCAGCCATATGTGACATTACATCATAGTTATGTTATCATAAGACATTAAAGGAATTATCTGGAGTGAATTGTACACAGTCCTGCTTCTTCACATTGCTACAGAAAGTGCTGTTGGTAGCCATGACAATTACCAACTGACTGACTGAGATGGCAGCTAACGCTAAAAGAAGTGGGCATATGAAAACAAAACCAAATTGATTAGGTTTTTAGATTCCCACATCTGTTACCGTTAGCTACCATTTCGCCATTTTGGTCTGCATTGCACAAAATGTAGTCATTGTCACAGCTGACAGCACTTAGCAATGTGAAATAGAAGGGCTACCCTACGAGTTGATTCACTCCAAAATGTTGCTAATGTTCCATTACAGCAGGAGTCTCCAACCTTCTTTCCTCTGTGAGCTACTCTGACCAAGGCCAAGAGCTACTCTACTATTTGACTTTGTTTTTGGAGTGTAGTTATAGCCAAATCTGGTGCACTCTACCAACATGATACCACATCATCAGTGAGATGTAAAGTTGGGCAGGATGTTTAAATGTGCCTTTAGATTTCAACATTTTGTGACAATGTTATGAACTTCATTTAAATTTCCTCTGACTCTTTGCAGAGCTAGGCTACTTAGAAGCAGGTGGCGAGCTACTGGTAGCTCCCAAGCTACCTGTTGGAGACCCCTGCATTACAGTAACTATAGTGGATTGTAACCTATTACAAGGTTAGTGTGGAAAAATGCAGACAGGTGTAAAGAAGTCTCTCTTTTCTTGTGTGTGTGTGTGTGTGTGTGTGTGTGTGTGTGTGTATGTGTGTGTGTGTGTAGATGCAGGAATGCAGTAACAGACTGGGAGTTCCCATGAACTGCATCTTCCCCCTGAAGAATTACCATGAGGAGACAGATCTGATTGATGAGGTGAACGTGTTGGTGTTGTCAGCCCTGACACACATCCTGGACTGTGCTGATGACCATGTGGCAGTCATGGCGCGCTCTCCTAGGCAATCTGGCAAAAAGAAGTAGAGACAGCAGCAGCATCTCTGCTCTTAGAGTCTGCAGGCATGATGCATACGAACAGACACATCACTGCCATTCTCTGTTTTGAAATGAGCAAGCTAGTGACGTGCCAACTGATGGTGGATTTGCTTCTCTCTCCCTCACACACACACACACACACACCTCTGTCTGTCTCTCTCTCTCTCACACACGCACAGACACACATACAATCTCACAAAACTATCACCATGTTGAAATGGAGAGAGACCCATGTGTGAACAGCATATTTCAACACCCATCGGCAGCGTTAGCTTGCTTCTATGGCAAGCCGAATGAGCATTTATTCAGATATCTTGATCAAACTCATTTTGTGCCAACTGATAATGGATTTGCATCGGGCGCACACACACAAACACACAACCAGACATCCCAACCTACAGAAACTCATTTCAGGGAGGTGAAATATTCTCTACACTACCAAGCAAAACCAGCATCATGCTATGCCTACAATGCATGAGCATTCTTTAGGCTCAAATGCTTTATTTATTTCCAATTGCCCTAAGAAACTTCTTTTACTGACAAAGTGATTTGATGATGACAGAGGCAAAGGCCGTCTGTTTAGGTATGTAGGACTATCTTCATAAATACCACTCGAGAACTCTATCTCCATTGCGCTTCTGTCTAACTGCCTCTCATTTGCGCTGATCCACTTCAAAGGAATTTTACGACGACAGCGCAAGACGTTATTTCTCTCCACTCACGGGACATTTTACATCACTCGTGGACGTCCGTGAGCCACTAGAAAAATCCAGTAGACTCATGGACATTCAGGGAGATGTCTGCACAACTGACAAGTTGTCTTTGTGACTCGTTCAGTATGTACATGAGTGCAGCCTAGAAATTTGTTATGTAGTGTCTTTATGGTTTCTGACAACATCAAGGATCAACATCTGACATAAAGGATCAGGGGATATGTATCTTGGTCTTTTATCTTCCGTCCTTGTGCCCCGGAAATCGTTTAACGGCTCAACGTCATCAAGGATGTCTACGAGAGGAAGAAAGGAACGAGGACGGAGGAGAGAGAAGAAAGGTCTGATAAACGAGGAAGCACATGTATTCTTCAGAAAGAACATGAAAGCTTGATCAGCAAGAACATGCGACCATTGGCTTGCTTCAAGCTTCAAAAAAATGAAAATCTCCTTCCATTCTGTCACTTCAACATCCAATAAAAAAAATAAAAAAAATTTGCAAGAGGCAAGTTCTAATGACTGTACAAGAGAAAATCATGTTACAGATTAGAAAAAAACATGCCAACTTCAACCAGAAAGTTGATTATTTAGTCGACAGGTTAACTGAGTTTAATAGGTTATAAGACTCTGCAGGTCTGCAATGTCTGTGGTTATAAGACAAAAGTAAACTGATGCAAAAACAAATCTTGGTTTTATTGTCTTCATGATTTAATTAAGTTACATTATGATGAACAATAATGCTTTGGTGTTTGTTATTACCAATTTTCGATGAAGATAGACCTGTGTTTGTCAGATGTTTAAAAGATGATGATGCTGTATCATTGGAAATGGACCCATTAATGAGAAGGACATATTATATCTGTCTCTCCTTGATTCCTCCATCCTCCCATCGTTCCTTTCTTTTTTCCTTCACGGGAGGAGGAGCTAGGATGAAGGAAAGGTTGGAAGGAAGGAAAGGAGGATATTGGAATTTTGTATTGATATGTATCTATGGTGATTCTGCCTGTATAGTCCATGCGCCCCTGCAGGCCTTGGATCTTTTATGATCTCCAAGGTCTGAAGTTCCCCAGGTGTTTGAAAAGAGAATTCAAAGTTTGGTAACACTTTGCGGTAAGGGTACATGAATTATCATGAATTCATGCATGAAATCATTCATGATAAATTCATGATTCATGCATTACTTCATCTCTGAAAGTCTAATGAGCTATCAGGAATTAACATGAATTCATTGTTTGTCATTAATGACCTCCTGCTGAAATAGCAGATGATCTTAAGTATTAATTACTCTGGGTACATCATCATGAGTCATCATTAATTAGCATGAGTCATGATTAATTAACATGATCATGATGAATTCATGATAAATTCATCATGTTTGTGCCCCCTCAACTAAAGTGTTGACATGGTTAAATTGGTAAAATTTAGTTGACGTAAGGGATAGATATGAGGAACTAGGCCAAAGTAGGCTAAATAAGTACTTTTATTATATCAAATTATATCAAATTCTTTTGAACAAAAACATCATGATCATGTGTAATTAGTCATGACTCATGATGATGTACCCAGAGTAATTAATGCTTAAGATCATCTGCTATTTCAGCAGAAGGTCATTAATGATAAACAATGAATTCATGCTAATACCTGATGAGTCATTAGATATTCAGAGATGAAGTAATGCATGAATCACAAATTAATCATGAATGAAATCATGCATGAATTCATGATAATTCATGTACCCTTACCGCAAAGTGTTACCCAAAGTTTTTATGAGCCAAGCTGGACATTTACTGCCAAACTTGACCATGCAGGGTCATGTGAGAGAGAGTAAAAGTGAGACTGTACACACATAGCGATGGGGAGGCAGGGAGAGAGAGTGAGTGAGGGACGGTAGAGAATGAGTTAACAGAAAGAGTGAGAGATAGAAAGGAGAACATATAGTCTTCCAGACTTCATCATAGCTCTGTCGCAGGTAAGTGAGAAAGCATTGCTTGTAACATTCTTCAAGGAACGCTATGTAACTTTTCATCACTCTGTGAGCTGTACTTTATATCAGTCAATTTCTTTTTGTACCATCTCCACATTAATTTGGATGACATATAGTGGGGTAGATAAACACAAGTTTTATTTCCACCTGCCATCCAGGATATGTAATTCTGGGTGGCTGTTAGAAAACCACCGCAAAACGTAAAGAAAACCCAGTTACAACATGACATTGATATATTATATTTCTAAGAAAGAATAATGAAATTCTGGGTGTGCCACCACAACACATTTTTCTTTCTTAGGGTTTCTTGTTGCTTATTCACTATGAGCACCTCACAAGGGGTGTTTTTACAAACCAAGAAATAACTTTAAATTGCTATCTGTATTACCATCAAACAGCAATTAGCGTGTTCAAGCAATAAGACTCACGGCACAGTGTTGCTTTAACCTCTCTAGTAGATTAGCATTTCTGTCTCTCTGAGTGTGAACAGCAGGAAATCTGTGACTTAAAGGAACAATCCAGCGTGAATCAACACATAGGCCTACTGTTTTTATAGTGCAAAGCACTATTGATAGCTTACCTCACTCACGTCAGATGATGTGCTACGTAACTTTCGTAAGGCACTTCCGCGCAACGATCTGATGCTGAAGCCCTTCAGAGCGATTTCAAGCCCAATATTCTCTAACCGGACCAATCAGGGCTGCTGGTTGCTGTAGAGGGTGTGATGTAGCGAAGAAGCAACTGTTTTGAATCCAACCAATCCAACAAACGTAACCAGCGTCATCGGTTGATTTCAATGTGGTTGGCTGAAGTGTACGTCAATTAAATTGATGGACAAGCCGTTTGTCTAGTTAGATTCAAGGATTTCTGGCTCCTGAAATAACTCGTCTATCGCTGAGGATCAGATGTTCGCGCGTAGTAAGTGAGGTAAATTGATAGCCACCTCAGTCACTGGATTTCATGCAAGGTAGACTGAGATAGCGAAATGGCAGGTAACAGTAACAGAATGGGGCATTTCAAAACAAAAGCAAATCAATTTGGTTTCATTTTTGACATGCCTCATTCAGTTAGTGTTAGCTTCCGTTTTGCAAACTCGGTCTACGATGCACAAAATTTGATCATTGACGTGGTTTTCAGTAGCACTTAGCAGTATAAAACAGCAGGGCTACGTGTTGATTCACTCCGGATTATACCTTTAAGAAATTGTGCCATTGTATTTGTAACTTTATGATCATAGTTTGTCAATGGTTGTCAATTTCTATTGTCTTAGGTCTGCTAACAGACCATGGCACAACGGAGACGGGTAAGGTTATCAACACCTTTTCAATGTTGTTACTTTGTCTATGATAAGCTGGAGACTACAGTATTTAGAATGATAAAGAATAAACACTGAAAAATAGTCTACAAGTTTAGGCAAGCTAATTCGTCAAAATAGTGATGTAGGCCTATTGTTAAAGCTATTAAATGCTATTGAAAGTGCTATGTGTAGTTCTTTTGGTTTTGCATTTGTACATTTACATTACCGGTACATTATGCATTTGGCAGATTCTTTAATCTAAAGTCACCTACATGTGTCAACTATCAGCTACAGTACATCAGGGCCATTCTCCTTTGGATTAGTTGCCTATTGAACTATTTCAAGGCCTCTGACATGCTAGCATGTTAGCATAGCACATTAGCCTGGCGAATGCCAAACTAAAATCACAAGTGATATTTATTCTGGGGACCTACCTATTGCATTTCTCATAGCGGATGCATTGTTTACAATTGTCCATAGACGTTTATTGGGCGCTACGAATGTCTATCATAGCGTCTGTACATACCTCGGAGCCAATATCAGAGCCACCACGTAAAATGCAATCGAGGGCCGGACAAATCCCTTTTTGTTCTGCGATTAGATACCGAAAGCAGGCGAGAAAAACGTCCATGGTCACCATGCTGCTCTGCAGAGTGAAATGAAATAAGCGGGCAAAGGAGCATGGGAACTCCCAGGCTAATAGCACATTGACTTGCACTGTAAAATATAGTGAGTGATAGAGAATCATATTTTTGGACAGCCAGTCCAGGTCGGGTATGGTAACTTCTGGACAGACTGATGTCTGGACAACATGGTACAAAGGCATTTTTGACATTAAATCAATAGGGTTGATAGGCTACCGTTTCCATGTTGTCATTTTTGGAATTTTTTATTAAGCTATAGCTCTGTTGTTCTATTCATTACATAAATGGCATTCTGTAGAGAGGTTAAGAGGGAAAATAAATTGGCTGTGGAGACTCCTAGGATTAAGGTAGACTAGTGTGCCTAACCACACTAACTTAGATTCACCCCTGCATCCATGGCTGCAGCTGTTCTTGACAACACTCTTGCTTTTGATTTCAGAAACAGCGGAGTGTGGAAAGAGAGACTGTAGATGAGGCTGATGCCCCTTCTGGTCCGGCGCCATATGCCGCAAGTCCCTCCACAGATTCCACCCTTCCTCCTCACTTAGAGTTCACCGCTGTTTACTGTTCTCATCCAGAGTACTACGAGTGCCCCAACAGGTCACACGTCTTAGCAGTTTTATGCTAATATGGTCCCATTCAAATACAGTGATTATGCTTAGCTACTGTAATAGTATAGCTGTTCTTTGCTAATGTGGTCCCATTCAAATACAGTGATTTATGCTAAGCTACTGTAATTGTATCTTTGCAGTTCTTTGCTAATGTGGTCCCCTTCAAATACAGTGATTTATGCTAAGCTACTGTAATAGCGTCCAAGCAGTTCTAAATGTTCTCCCATTCAAATACAGTGATTATGCTAAGCTACTTTTCTTAGCAGTTCTACGCTAAGGTGTTCCCATTCAAATACAGTGATTATGCTAAGCTACCCTAATAGTGTCAGCTTGGGTATTAGCCAACCACACAGGAAAAATAAAAAATTCTGTTTACCTGTAGCCCTAATACTTTCTTCAGGCAAATATATCTACTCTAAATAACACAATGTTTCCGTATGATACTGCTTTTCTTCAGGATGAAACCAATATGGAGGCAGGGTGGTCACCAAAATAAAACGGTATGGATGCACATTTTAATTCTACTTTTTTTACTGTCCAGATATCCACTGAAGTTAGTTTCATTGTCAATATGCTAATATCATGAGTGGCTACTGTATTAAGTACAGTATAATTAAATTATAGCTTCTTAAGTGTGACACCATGCACATGTACGCTTCTATGTAACCATCACCAATATCCATCGGTTTCTCTATACAGTAGGTTTTTATGCAACCAACATGAATTTGTGGTTGTTTCTCTTTTAGGTTGGCACTTTATAGGCTTCTATGTAACTATATGTTTGTCTTTGGACTATGGCACCACTTTCCTTGACGTTGATACATGCTTTATTTTAATGTGGCTCTGATATCTGTTTTTTAGGAGAACCCCAAAACAGAGGAATCACCCAGCAAAATGGATTTGGAAGATTATGTGGAAGTCCTTCCCTCTGATATACCCATGCCTACTTGCCCGCCTCCAACTGTCCCACGGCCCCCCATTGGTCAAACCTCTCGTACTCGCCCGCCTCCAACTGTCCCACAGAAGCCCCCCATTGATCAAACCTCTCGTTTATCTGCAGATGGTGACAATGACCCTCCGCCTGCTGCTACTCGTCCTAAGGAACCACCTCCGATTCCCCAAAGGCCAGACAAAAGTATGACCATGCAACCTATCACACTGCACCATCCATGTGTGTTTAGGAGTATGTAGATGTGATTATCTGTATACAGAATAAAGAACCGATGTGAAATAGATCTGAAATACAGTCTGATATTTCTTGATAATGGACCGCTAAGACAGGCAACTGTTTGTTGTATGTTATATTGACGTTAAGACTGAAATATTTCTGTTTGTGATTGCAGAAAAGCGTCTGGAAATTTCATCAATTGTCAATAAACTAAGGAACCAACATTTTGCTCAAGTAAACACAAAAGTTAAAACTGTGGTTACTACATTTGCAGAGTTAATTGACAGGATCTTAATCAGTCTTGCTTGGGAGGCCTTTAACAACACTTTGAAGAACTCAAAATAAAATAATTAAAAAAACATAAAATAATTTAAAAAATACAGGACTGTGTGTTATTAAACTACTTGGTAACACTTTGCGGTAAGGGTACATGAATTATCATGAATTCATGCATGATTTCATTCATGATTCATTTGTGATTCATGTGATTCATGATTTCATCTCTGAATATCTAATGACTCATCAGGTATTAGCATGAATTCATTGTTTATCATTAATGACCTCCTGCTGAAATAGCAGATGATCTTAAGCATTAATTACTCTGGGTACACACTAATTACACATGATCATGATGTTTTTGTTCAAAAGAATTTGATATAATTTGATATAATAAAAGTACTTATTTAGCCTACTTTGGCCTAGTCATACGCCATACGTCAACTAAATTTTACCAATTTAACCATATCAACACTTTAGTTGAGGGGGCACAAACATGATGAATTCATCATGATCATGCTAATAATCATGACTCATGCTAATTAATCATGACTCATGATGATGTACCCAGAGTAACTAATACTTAAGATCATGTGCTATTTCAGCAGGAGGTCATTAATGACAAACAATGAATTCATGTTAATTCCTGATAACTCATTAGACTTTCAGAGATGAAGTAATGCATGAATCATTAATTTATCATGAATGATTTCATGCATGAATTCATGATAATTCATGTACCCTTACCGCAAAGTGTTACCAACTACTTTGTTTAATATACAGGACAAAACTCCTCAGCAAGCCAGTGAGAAGGAAAGAGTACATTCGCCAGAGGCACAGGTAATTTGTGGTTAATTTTTGAATGAAGAAAAAGAAAATCTTCATATGAAATTTTTGAATTTAGAAATAAACACTGAAATAAAAAAAAAATAAATAAAAAAACAAAGGCCTGCACATGATATCAAATAGCACAAAACAGTTCAACTGTGGTTGCCAAAGATGGTGCATTTAGATAAAATACCCAGCTTTTTAATTTGGGTTTGTAATATTGCTTTTGCTTACACACTTGATACATCACATTTAAATATATTGTATTTTAACAACAGAACATGGTAAAATTCGGTTATTTGTAAACAAAAGATTTGGCTGCAAAACTTGTTCATTAAGTGACTTTTCTAATATGACTGTTTCCGTGCTATCACATGAATTCAGTATTCTAAAACATAATATTAATATGTGATATACTTAATAGGCTAATACATTACAACTATTTTATAAATTCAATACATTCAATACATTTTAAACACAGTTGATTGAGTGTTTGTTAAGGCTTGTTTTATGATGTGTCTGCTATGATGTGTTTATATTAGAGGGATTCCAGGCAACTGGTTGAGGAGGAACACATATATGAAGCTCCTCACCAGCATAAAACAAGATACTCAGACCCTGGAAAGCAGATAAGAGGTACAACTGTGCCTGCTCTATGCTACTTATGCCCCACCCCATGCATGTCAACAAGTTTGATCTTGACATGAGATTGGAGTGTAGACATTGCACGTTTCTTGAAAAACATATTGATTTTAGTTAAGTATTTTGTCACAATGAACGTATGTTTAGCCCTTAGAGGGGATCATGTCTGCTCATGTGTCTGTTTTACTTATGACTGTAGGGGATTCAACAGACCCTCTCTATAGGGAGGTAGACAAGAGGTGAGTTTAGCACTGCATCTGACAATTTCACTTTCACTTTATATATCCACTATATGATTTTCAGACCTGGAATATTTACTAGGTAGTTGTGATTGGACCACAAACCCAACACAAATATCAGAAATTACATGCAATCAATAGACTATTCAAGAATATCAGCAGGAAATCTCAATAAAGTGTTGATTGTTAGTTAAATTTTTATTTGAGATGAAAACGCCTTTGTGCTGTGTATTTCATATTATTTATTTTTCTGTCAATGCAAAGGAGAAGCGCAGGAACTAATGACAAAATGCTTCAAGACAAATTGGTTGCGATGGCCCGTGATCCAGAGGGGAACAAGCTCTACCGTGCCTTAGAGGGCCTGGTCTTGGAAAGGAGGGCCAGTAAGTCAACCGATCTAAACTTTGCAGGGTTTGACTCCCCCTGGAGGACTGTGGACTGGAGGTTAGTGTGATGGAGGAGAAACAAACTTCCTTGCAGGCTGACATTTTTGTTTCCAGTTTCAGCGATGAAAACAGAAACAATACTTGAGCATTCTATTTTGTTCCCAATCCACTTCCTGTCCGATAAGATAACTTATGGAATGTCAACATTATAGAGCCGTTTTAATAATATAAATCAAAATCTCCTTAAATGATTTATTCCAAATTATAATCGTTTGCAACTAACATAATAACACTAGCAACTACCATACCAAACACCATAAGTAGGCCGAATATTTTTTACTGTAGGCTTCACATTTTATTATTATTTAATTTCATCCCTCTATATAGTGGATATAAAACTATGAGAGATGATTTGAGGATACGCCAGACCAGCAGTCCAGAGGTGGATTGTTTCCGTATCCTGGTCCATGGTCCAGTGGGAGCAGGAAAGTCCAGTTTTGTCAACTCTGTCGCTAGCATCTTCCAGGAGCGCATTGCCTATGGGGCTGGTGTGGCCTCTACGGCTGGCACCAGCTTCACACAGACAGTGAGTCATCACATCTCATTCTAAAACACACACAAAGCTCTGTTACCATTAAATTAGTCAATTAAATTCCATTATGTGTGCAGTATCAGTTGCAATACAACTATCTTGTGACACATTATTCAGCTTTTTGACCAACCCTTTAATCCTTTTTTCTTTTTTATAGCGCTTTGAGAGATTATTCTAATTTAAAGTGAATTACAAATAAATAACCTATTATTATTGTTATTATTATTATTATTATTATTGTTATTATTATTAACAGTGTCATCTGCATGGTAATGGAAAATGATGCCATGTTGCCACATTGTTTTTAGCGATGTATAATCACCTCATTCTAAAAGAATAATTTATGTGTGTGTGTTTGTGTGTGTGTGTGTGTGTGTGTGTGTGTGTGTGTGTGTGTGTGTAGTTCCAAACCCACTGTATTCGTGACCGTAGGTCTGGATCTACCTTGCCCTTTGCCATCTGTGACAAAGTACGGGTCTTAACAAGTTGGCATCCAAGATGTCAATAAAAACTATTAAGATCCACATCTATGATATGTGTGGGAGTTTGGTCCTTCTTTGTGAGCAAAGGGTAGCCTAGGAATGTAGATGTACTCTAGCAGCATATCTGATTGTTCCTAGCGTTAGTCTATTGCGCACAGAAGCAGTTTGCAAAACAACTCCTGGTCAGGCTATAAATTTTAGTGTTAGTATGGCTTGTCAGGCTAAGCAAAGGGTGCATTGGAGACCTATGTTCCTAATCTACAAAGGTCTCATATCAATATCAGAGTTATATGACTTGTCTTTCCTCGTCACTCTGTCATATCTGCATAAAGACAGAAGCCAATAATAAATGACTAATAGTGTCTCAATATATACCCTGGGCCGTTTCAAGGAAAGAGGACATTGGGGCCCTTCACCTCCCATAAACACTTATATGTACCACATTGTTCAAGCATCTTCCAAAAAGCTGTACCGTAATTTCCCGACTATTAGCCGCGGCTTATACATTGATTTTGCAAAATTTCTTACGCTATGAGGTTAAAACAGGGGGGCAGTTAATATGGTGTTAATATGGTTTTGTTTTTTTTAACTTGCATAAAACACTGTCCTGCGGCTTATACACAATGCGGCTTATATGCGGGAAATTACTGTATTCGGCAAGTGTTCATAATTTCGAGACTTAGCCAAAAAAGTGCAAAATAATACAACTCTCTGGTCCCTCCCCTGTCTCTAGCCAATCAGCACACAGTTTAGAGTGATGTCTCTGAACTTGCCTGAACACGTTCATTATTCTCCCCCCTATTTTCGAATTACCTTTACAAAAACAACTACAAAAACTACTCTTGTAGTTTCTTGTACAAGGGGTGATGTTTTTGCCAGTTGTTACACAAATGTAACGTTAACATTAACACTCCCTTTTCTGGAATGTCTAGGATGAAATAGAATCTTCGACACCAAAATTGATTGGTCCTGTCTTGAATACTTGGCTCATTTAGAGTCCCCACATGTCTACTTCAGAATGGCTTGCTATGTGGATGTCCTTAAAAAAACTAAAATCTTTATTTTAAAACATGTGCTGCTCACCAAGTGGTTTGTGGTGTCCGTTGATGTTCCCAAACAATTACCGTAGTGAAATACAGGTTCTGTCATGTTTTAAGTGGTATTTTGAACATTCTGGAAGTATTTTTTTCAGAGTAACACCAACTACCATAACAATAAGGCAAATAAAGCCGGTGAGTTGCACATGTTTTAAAATAAAGGTTTAAGGTTTTTTAAGGACATTATTGGACAAGGGGGGATCTAAATGAGCCAAGTGTCCTAGACAGGCCAATTGACAACATTTTGGTGTTGATGAGTCTATTTTCTCCTAGACACTCCAGAAAAGGGACTAAACATGCTAAAAAGTGAAAATTCCCTTTAAATAATAGCTATAGTTCATTGGTTGAAAATTGGTGCTCTTAATATTACTCTGGCCCTTAATTGTCCCGCAAGCAGGGCCGTTTCAAGGTACTTGGGGGCCCCAAGCAAACAGGACATGGGGGCCCTTCACTCCCTGTAAATACTTACACGAACCACATTGTTGTAATTTTCAAACATCATCAATATAATTATTTGTATTGTACAGTTGTCTAACTCCAGTTTAAAGTCAGTTTTTTTGTTGAAAAACACCACCAACATAACTACTAAAATGATTAAACGGTCAATCTTGGGAGCCCATTTCAGCCTGGGGCCCCAGGCAATTGCCTGGTTTGCCTGCCTTGTTGCGACGGCCCTGCCCGCAAGCAAAGACAAAAAAAAAAAAAAAGATTTGGCCACCCCTGCTCTATAGTACTACCAATGTCAGAAGTTTCCCAGGTGTCTGATAAGAGACTGTGCTGTACAGTATTTATGACCCAATCACTTACTGGAAAACTTGTCCATGCTGGGTCATGTGATACAGATAGGGAGTGGAGGAAAGGTAAGACTACAAACAGACCGTCACAAAACAATAAAGACAGAGAGAGAGAGTACTGGAAGAAGTAACAAAAAGAAAATAATAGTGTGCAAGAAAGAAGACACATACGGACTGGGGCCATCATTCCGTAACATCTTCCAGTAGACCACCCCATACCTCTGTCACAGGTAAGTGAAACCGTTGTAGCTGATCATATTGTGATCATTTTTCATCAGTCCCAAGGTGTACTGTATGTGAGTACAGTACTCTCCTACTTTTTCTGATAGGTTAAGAGTAACTCTCCTACCTCATAGGCTAAGAGTTTCTGTGTGTCTCTGTGCAAAGCAGACATCATTTGACAGACAATTTTAGGTGAAAACTGCAACATTGTACTTTATTGATCCCAAAGGACACCCATGGTTATGTTTCTCCACAGTACTGCCATGGCAGCTAAGACACCAAGGAATTATTGGAAACAGGTACAGTGAAGTCATTTAACGAGACACTATGCATTTTTTGCTGTAAAATTAGTGAACAAGCAATATAGAAGGCATGCAAACATTGTCAGAGTCTTTCTGGATTTACTAGAACATGTTGCCACTATAGATTTTTTATTATTATGAGTTGGTTTCCTAACCCCCACCCAGAGCTACACAATGCATATACTGGATGGGAATACAAATTGCATTTGTCCACCTTCCATATGACTATATGTCCTCCAAATGTATTTGGAGATCGTACTGAAACAAATTATCTGAAAAATAAAATGAATCGAACAGTGGTGAAAAGTTGCATAGTGACACGTCATATTATTACGTTCTCTCACTGTCTTCGTAGCATATAGCACAGTATTGGCTTTTTTATGATGTTCTTGAATGAACTATGTGTAGTTTTTGAATTTTTGTGATTGGTTTCAGATAGAGCAGAATGAGAAAAGAGATGAGGTAGACAGGGCAGAGAAAAGAGACCATGCCACCAGACATCATCATCAACATCACACCCACCACACACCACCACCCACAGGCTTCAGTGCTTCTCCTCCTCAGACTGATAGTCATGCTTCTCATCCTGAGGACAACACCCCTAACAGGTCATGCATCATTGCAACACTGAACACTAAGGAAATGTCAGCTGTAACCTATGCTTGTCAGTTTCATTTTCAAACTATCTTGAATCTTGAATAGCAGTTTTATGCTAACTATTTTAAAAAAAAAAAAAAAAAAAAAAAACAACCCTCATTAATCCTGTTCAAGTGTGATCTGATTACACTTTCAAGACATGCACTATGCACAATTTCAGCTAGAATATAATTTTCCAATGATCAGGTCTATGAAAATAGAAAATGTAAAAAGAAATACTTCTTACTACTTCTACTACTACTACTACTACTACTACTACTACCACTACTACTACTACTAATAATAATAAAAATAATAATAATACTGATAATAATAACTGTATCCTCAGGTCACAACCAGAGAAAATAAGGAAGAACAAGGAAGGTCTCCCAAACAAACTGGTATGGATGCAAAAAGATAAAGCACCTGTCTCATTCTTCCACTCAATCATTTACTTATATAAGATGTTATGGAAGTATTTTGACTTGAGATGACTACATTTCCAAAGTCTGAGGCGCAGAATTTGCACTGACTCAAGGAAACATGATGTTATTTCTAACACAGGAAATATATAAAATTAAGTTTATCATTAAATGAAGTTAAGTTTGATTTTAAAAGGAAATATTAAGTCAAGTCTAAAAAAGAAGTGATAAAGGATCCCCGGCATAGTTATAAGATTTGTAACAACGTCAACTTTAATTAACGTTACCCCAAAACGTATTTTTCTTTAAAACCGTCATATTTTTAATGTTTTTGAGAAACGTCAATTAAAGTTGATGCTAATGCTAGTCTTATAACGCCAACATGTCCAACTAGCCGGGGATCCTTTTAAGTTAGATTAAGGCAAGGCAAGTTTATTTATATAGCGCATTTCATACACAAAGGCAATTCAATGTGCTGTTATTAATGATCGTTTATCAGTCTTTTTTCTTTGTTTTATTGTACATCACTTATTGACATTGACTATAGCATTTTTACAGAGAGGTGGAAGATTGGACTGTGGAGCTGATGACTAAATTGCCTTCATTTTAGCATTGACAATCTACCAGTTTCCTCATTAAAGTGTGATATACACTTCAATCAAACTAGCTATTTGTCTTTCGTTAAACAATGAGGTCAGTGTTCTTGAAGCAGATATACTAAACTAAGCTTGTTTGATTTGATTGAACTGCTCTGTGTTTTTTAGGGGAACATGACAGAGGAATTGGAACGCAGAATTAAATGTCAAGGCCATAGGGAACATGCATCACAGGACTCTCCCACTGTTCAGCCCAAGCCAGCCCCCCGTGCTCTTCAGCCCCCAGTTCAGCCTCAGCCCCCTCCTCGTGGTCCAGTGTCTCGTCCCCATGGTGGCAGTGGAAGCCCTCATCCATCTGCTCGTCCTCTAGCAGCTCCTCCTCCACCTCCTCTAAAGCCAAAGCCCAGGCTAAAGCTAAGCACAGGTACAGGTAAGAGTCCAATTTGTCACACATCAAAAGAGGATATCAAGGATGAAAAAGAGGGATTTTCAGGAGTGTGTACATTCAGTCTCTGGACTTAACCCAGGTGAGGCACACATACACAGCACGCAGTAAGCACTAAGCATAGCGATGTGAAACACTTTTACTTGGAGCTGTAGGCTGTCTGCTTCATAAAGCTTGTGTGCGTTCACACCAAGAGCTACTAAAGCTATAAAGTCGCAGCTGCTAAAATGTCGATTACACTTTATTTGAAGGTACTGTCATAAGACTAACATGACACTGTCATTAACTATATGACATGACGTTGTCATGAATCTGTCATAAACTTTATACACCTGTCATGACTTGTTTCATTAAGTGTCACCTGGTATTTGTCATGGTTAGGGTTAGGGATAAGGTTAGGGTTAGGGTATGTCAGAAGTCATGACAGGTTTATAAATTTTATCACAGATTCTTGACAACGTCATGTCATAGTTAATGACAGTGTCATGTCAGTCTTATGACGGTACTTTCAAATAAAGTGTTACCAAAATGGGTTAGTGTGCGCTCAAATTACGTATGACCTGATGACCTCATGACCTGCCTGTTGACATTCCATTTACAGCAAAGCGGTTCACATTTACTGATAAAACACATCATAGCTAATTTGTAAAGTTAACCAGTTTTTAACTTTTTTAGTCGCTGAAATCGCCCAACTTTTACAGCTCATAGTTTTTGTAGCTTTTGTCGCTTTTGTTGCTCTTGCCCATAGAGAGTGAATGACTTCTGGCGATTTTTTGTAACTCTTGGTGTGAATGTACAGTATCATCAATCACATCGGACTACTGAAACAAATAACGTGTAATGGCTGACCTTATGTCATTATTGATTATTGATGATGACTATTGATTAAACCTTAAAAAGAAGGATAATGAAAGGCTCACTTTTATTAATGATCAATTCATTCATTCATTTGTGAATCAGTTGACTGTCTATATGTTGGCCTGAACTTTTTATGTGTATAATGAGAGTAAATGAATTACTGTACCTTTCAGAAAATGTCAATAAACCAGCCAACCCACAGTGGTCTTCAACAAACACCAAGAAATCAACAATGTCCCCCAACAATGACGGTGTGGACAATGTTGAGGCAAGGCTAGTAAGTAGGCTTATGTATACATAAAGTTTGCACCAATGACATTAGCCTGCGGATATGAAAATAATGTGTCTGAAAGGCCCTGGACTTCTGAGTGTTGAGATCTTGCATTTTTAAAGGAGAGAGTTGAATTGTAATTTAGGAGGTTATGCATGTATTCCATTCCAGTTATATCCATACATGGATAAAATTCAGTGTAATTTGATTTCAGTAAATTTTGTTAACTTTAGAGGGATTCCAGGATGATGGAGGAAGAGGAGGACAATATCTATGAAGCAAAACTCCCTTCTCCTTCTACTTTTTCTCAACCTAAAACGGGACCTTCACCCTCAAATAAAGGTAGGTTGATTGGTTGATTGATTGACCCAGAAATTGAATTTGACACATTAGCTGATATCTTTGTGTTAATAATTGTAGGGGATTTGAAGGGCCCTGGATGTGAGAACTCTGACAAGGGGTGAGTTTAGCACTTATCTTTTACGGTTGTTTTCATTTTGAATTTACTATATCATCCAGAAAACACTCTGTGATGCTTTTTGCCCAGCAACAGCAACTTTTAGGCAAGGCCCTAACTTAAACATTATACTTAACCCCCTTAACCTTTACCCTAGCCTGGCTTTTGCCATCCCTTTGGTTTACGCTTTAGCTTCGTACTAGGGTCTGACATTTCACCATTGACGAACGATTACAAGCTGGAGGTGTGAACTGTAGAAGTTTGAAATGATTAAATCTGATTTCACCCTATTGCTAATGTTATGCACCAGCTTTATCTCTCACAACTCCCGATCCTAGTTGCCTTTTAGTACAGTATGGAATTGATCTCTGTAAACGATGCCAATGGCCGGAATGCCAGACGGTGTTGTGGAGGGAAATGATAATTGCACACAGCTACGTAGGAAGGCAAAGCCAGGCTATATAAATTGAGACAGGTCCCTCCCTCTTCCTCTCTTCACTAATCATGAATACATAATATAAGCTCATTTGCATATCACAATTGATTAAAAAAAAAAAATGTAATACAAAAAATGCTACTTTTGATGGATACTTTCACCGTACGAAATTTTATTTTGGACTAAAAGATAAAAATAGCCCCTTTGAGGTGTATGCCTATTGTTTTATGTTGGCCAATTTTAAAACTTCTAGATGGCCACAATATAGACATCTGAGCAAATGCAATCATTCATTTTTTGATTCCTTATACAATAGCCTCAACAAAAATATATAGTTTACCTAACCCCCCCCAAAATTCCCACTCAGGTCAAAATTTTGACACAAGGAACTGGACTACTAGCTGATATTGGTGTTAAGTATGAAGTGTTTTGTATAACATGCATTTTATATTTGTGAAAAGGAGCACTGCTGCAGATCCTAAAGAAGCATATTTTCAAAAATTCCTTGCGATGACCAATGGTCCAGAAGGAGCGATGTTCCTCAGTTCCTTAGTGGGCATGGTCCAGAAAGGTCAATGGTCTGGCAGGCCTACGTCGTCACCTAGCCCCAACTTTGCAGGGTTTGACACTCCCTGGAGGTCTTTGGACTGGAGGTTAGTGTGCTGAAAGACAACCATCATTGTGAGGCATGTTTATTTCCAGTATGGTCAAATTGCAATGTGAATAAAAAATATATTATGATAAAGATCAAATTTCAATTCAGGATGAAATAGAATCATCAACACTACAATTTTGACGATTGGTGTCCGTTGTTCCAAAACAATTATCGTAGCAAAAAAAATAATAATAATTCTGTTTCTGTCACGTTTTACTTATTTTGAACATTCTGGAAATATTTTTCGGCATAGTAATACCAATTAGCACAACAAAAAGGCAAATAAAACTGGATAGAAACTGTATTTCGCGACAACAATTGTTTTGGAAAATGCACATGTTTTAAAATAAAGGTTCTTGGTTGTTTTAGGGACATTATCAGACATGCACTTAGCAAGCCATTCTGAAGCAGATGGCATGAAAAGGCAAACTAAGGCCTAAACTAAGGCCAGGCAGCCACATGCGACCCGTTGAGCTATTTAATCCGCCCTGTGGAGCCTTCCCAAAATATAATGATTTCTCATTTAGCCAAGGTGATTATAGGACTGATTTATCAAATTTGTTGATTTCAATAATTTGATTTTTCAAGACATATATTAAGTCAGTTTTTTGGAATATGGCTCTGAAGTTGGGTGGACTGGACCCACCCATAGGAATCAAGAGGGGAAAAACCCACCCACATTTACTCCATGTTAGAAAATTAACTTTGATGAAATGGGGCAAAACACCCTCCCCATATGTTTACAATAACGGTTAGGTCTAGGTCATGCTTGAGCTACAGTCAGGAGGCTATAACCAGTGTTGGGTAAGTTACTCAAAAAAAGTAACTTCTTACTTTACTTGAGTTACTGCTGTGAATTGTAACTGAATTACTTTACTCGTTACTCTTTTTTAAAAGTAACTTCACTACTTTACTTGTTACTTGGGCCTAATTTTTTCCCTCCTGCTCATCCAGATTTCCTATACAGAAACAGACTCATTCAAGGTTGTTGGCTACTGGGACACGTTGCCTACTGTACCTACTCTCTGGTGCACATAGACTTTGGTTAATTATTAATATTTAGTGATTTGGTGATGAGAAACACTGAGGTTGTTGAGAGGTATACATCTACATAAATCCTACAGGACGCTCAATATAAATTATTTGTAACCTAACCTAATTTTCAGATGCTGCAATAGAGTAGACCAACTTCATATGAATAAACAAACAGAATATACCTCAGATATGATTTAACTGTGCAAATCGAAAGTAACTTAGTAATGTCTAGTTACTGTAGGTAGTAACTGTAGTTAAGTTACTGATATTTTAAAAGTAACACATTACGTTACTTAGTTACTTCAAAATGTAACTAATTACAGTAATTAGTTACTTTGTAACTAGTTACCCCCAACACTGGCTATAACTAATAGATAATGACAGTAGAAAATTTGAAGGCTACAGGGGAGAATTTGGATGAAATGAGACAGAATGACCAATATAAAGTGTTACCACCATGATTTTACAGTATATGTTTTTTTCTCCCCTTAATGCATAGTGCACATGAAAGTATCAGAGAACATTTAAGGACACTCAGAATCAAGACTCCATTGGTTGAGTGTCTCCGTATCCTTGTTTATGGTCCCGTTGGAGCAGGGAAGTCCAGCTTCATCAACTCCATAGATTCCATCTTTCAGAAACACATAGCCTGTGGGGCCGCCGTGGATGCAAACGCTGAGTTCAGCTTCACGAAGATCGTGAGTTATCCGTCTCTGTTGTCTCCTTTGGTCATTTGTGCATGACAAAAATCAACTTTTATCTTAAAGGAAAGTACCGGAGTGAATTCAAGCATAGCCCTGTTGAAAGAGCCTGCTAAATGCGCTAGTTAGCTTTACGAAGATAGTGAGTTATCCATCTCTTTTGTCTCCTTTGGTATAAGATCATTTGTGCATGACAAAAATCAACTTTTATCTTAAGCCTAACCAAGGTATTCATTCAACACAGTTCAGCTATTGAATTTGTTGACTAGTATAAATTATTTTGTCCAGTATGTTTTACCCAGTGTGTGTGTGTGTGTGTGTGTGTGTGTGTGTGTGTGTGTGTGTGTGTGCGGTTAGTTCCGAACCCACCCCATTTATGATAAGAAGTCTGAATCCTTCCTGCCATTTGCCATCTGTGATGTCATGGGTACAGAGTACGAAGAGTCTGAAGGAATACAAACAGACGATCTCATCAGCATCTTAGAGGGTCATATCAAAGATGGTTATACGGTAAAAACTCAGTGTTGTGCATTAATACTGAAAAAAAAGAATACTTTTATATTCATTCTTCACTTTAAACCCATACATGTTTGATGAACATAATATTTGTGGAAACGTATTACCACTAACATTTCAGTTTTCCAATTTAGAATTTAAGTGTCTTTTCCCCAAAATAGGACAATTTCAAGTCTCAAAAAAGTTTTGAGTGTATTTTCACTCCTATAATTCTTTGCAATACACTGAACCCATAAAAATGCAACTTTTAAAATTTGTGATAGTTTTTCATGTCTTTTACTATACACATTGTGCTGACATATCAACTTAGTAAGGACATATGCCCCTTTCGTTGAGTTAAAAACTCTATGAGTCAGCTGAATATAGTCACCATAGGCAAATAACAGGTAACTCATTAACTCATTTCAGCTTATAACTAAGTGTGCTTGCTGTAATTTGTAATGTGCTTGCTGCGATCTTTTCCCACTGAAATGAATTGGGTCGCATTTTTCTGTCTGTAGCCCAAACCGTAAACCCATGAAACCTGGTATACAGATAGAGGATTGGAGCTTGATCAATGTCACCAAGTTGCATGCTGGTACCTCTCGCGCTCTAGCGCCACTAACTGATCAGAGTAGTATTTACGTTAATGCAGTAACCTTTGATCCGTATGTCCGATTTTCATAAGTCTGGTACCACTGCAATCCTTGGAGCTACACGAATCCAACACAACCATCATCATTTTCTATGAGATTTTCTGCCATTTTAAATTTTGTCAAAAGTGAAAGTAAACTGACCCTGGCCGCATACGTCATCCGATCGTCACAAAACTTGACACACATGATCTACACTGTAAGAAGAGATGTGTCAAAAAACAACACATGTAGATGTGTAGATAACATGTTGACACTAGTTGTGTAGATATATAACACATTATGTGTAAAATTTCAATCTCTCAGGCCAAGATAGTTGACACAGTAGCTGTGCATAGGAAGAACACTTGAGTTTAAGAAAGAAAAAAAAAATAATAAATGACATATGCAGTACCCTTTAACACGAAAAAAGAGGCAGGAGGTTGTTTTTTTAAATAATTATGCTATTAATAATTTCTGAAATCTGTTACGATTAACGGTTTTTCGCATTGCCCAATCACATCGCGCAGCTGTATTTGAACTGAAAGCTTTTGCCCGCGGTTTTTCACTGAAGTGTTGGCAGTGGCGTTTGGTTGGGTGAAGATATTTTTTACTGTTAATGGTGAAGATGCAGTCTGACTTGGGTCCACATGTTCAAGTAAGTGATTTTATCTAATTTCGTTTGAATTTGTAAGTTGTTGTACGGAAAAATAATCTTTAACTTCGTAAGTTCTGTCTAGCTTCTTCTAAGATTCTAACAATTCAACCTTGAGTTACTACATATTGCGATTAGCAATCTTGCTATCTTAAACATCATAACTTGTCTAGACCACACTATCTTAAAATAAAGTCAATGATTTGCCTGCCTTGATATTTTATAGCTCAACGGCAATATTTTAAGGACTATTGTATGGTAGTGGCTTTGAATATGCAATACGATAATTGTTGTAGCTTAGCATAGCTATGTAGCTAGCGTGGTGACGTTAGCAAAGAAGCTAACTTTTGAACATTCGTCTGAATGTGTCAGATGTGTCAGTGAGCCTACATTATCTGATTGCACCACAGAATGATTTAGGCTACCAACACCTTAGTACTCCACGTGAATTTTTGTGTAACTTCATTAGGTGCATAAGCTGCCCCATTGATGTCAGGCTTCAGATCAAGGATCTCTTGCTAACGTTATCAACCTGAGAAAGGTGGTAGCCTATTTCCCCCTGAACTGCCTCTCGGTGCAGCCCATTGTTGTGCAGCCTGTTAGCGTGGGAAACAGGCATCGTGTGCACCGATATGCCCCTGAAATGATCGGATTTATGACCGCACGTCTTTTTTCCTACTGCTTGGGTTTAGGAAATGTTAATTGTAGTTAATTGTAGCCTACTACTTGGCTTTAGAAAATGTTAATTGTAGTTTGTCAAAGTATTTGAATGGTACCACTAGATAGAGCATAAATAAACTGCATTACCTAAATTTGAAATATACTTAAACAACAGTTTTAAAATTGGAAACTTTCTTTCTTTTTGAATGGGGGTGAGGTGTTTTAAAAGTAAATGGGATTGAAAATCATTCAGCAGTAATCAATCTGACTAGATGCATTTTTCCACACTTTTTTTTTCTATTTCCCTCAGGATCCAGACTCCGATATCCAGCCCGCCCATCGCCCCAGGATCTACAGAATTCAAAACATCAGACACTGACTCCTGGATTTTATCATTTCAGGGCTAAAATTTACAGGTAACTATTTATTGTATTAATCACACTCATAAGATGCATCATTTCAGACCTACATCTATGCCCATGAGGTATATTTCTGGTAGCCTACAGCCTGTAGATGCTATTTGACATGCACTGAGACATTTCCCACCTCCTTTTTAATTCATGGACAATACATAGTCCTCTTTAATGTACATCCATTGAACTTTAATTGGAAGTGCATCTCAAAACTGACCATGTTGACATTTGATTCATATTCAGCATAAACCTTTAACTGCTAATATAATCTAGCGTTTGCCATTTGTCTTTTTTTGTCTTCCTACAGTAACCTACAAGGCACCGAAAAGCTTTCCTTGGAAAGGACAATAACTGCAGCGTTCCCATCATTAAAGGTCCAGATTGAAGGAGCGGGAGATGGATTTGTAAGTATCATTCACTTGTCCTTCTTCCGTCATGACTACATCTTTCCATGGACTCACACTATATACTGGATGATTTCACACACATTCACTCCACAGCACTGATGACGCATCCTACCTCTGTACTCCTATACTGACTGCAATCATTGTCTTCTACACTCATGAACATACTGGACCGCACACACAGAATTCTGTATAACCCAAATAATACATTGAGGTGTATGTAAGTTTAAAATGTTAAATTAAAACAAAAAACTTTACTTTCATATATTTTTTGGAGAGTTATGAGTATGTTATGACTAAGTAGTAATAAAGTGCCCCATGCTGCATAGAATTGGTCTCTTTTGATAACAAAATGCTGAATCTTTTTTTCTCTCTCTCATTTATTTATTCTTCTCATAGCCTGGAGCCAGTACAAACACCGAAATGGAGTCAAGAACACAACCTTTCCTCATCTGCATCGGCAACCTCAAAAGCCTGCAACAGTACATCACTGCCGGAAACGATCAGGTTGTTATTCCTTCAGATGATAGCCTGACATGTGCCATGGACAAGTATTGGGTATGCAATTTGGCATATCCAGCACAACTCAGCTCTGTCTTCACCTTCTTTGATGCATCTGTTCGTGGCCATCTTAACCAACAAAAAGCCAAGGTACACAAGCTTCTTTTGAATTCTTTCAGATGGACATGACATGACCATTATCAGCAGCCAAGATCACAACTTGCACTCATTTTCAAAACAAATTCACAGAGACCACAGGTCGACAACATTCATGGATGGCATGACCAACAATCATCATATGAGACAGACACTTATAGTAAGGAATAAGACTCTGTTCCTTGCACACCTGGTAGTTCTTGTGGCAGTATGTAGCAAACACATACTCTTCTCTCTCTCTTTTTTTCTTTTGCATACTCACAAGACCGGAATAGGAAATTATGACTCTTGCTGATGTTGCAGATTATAAGACACTAGATTTATTACAGAATTTCCATGCAGATGAGTTGTATGTACTGTACTGTGTAAATCCTTGTTTAAATGTTGAACTGTGGTGTAAAGTTTTGTAATTTATAAATTAAAGGTACAATGTATATTCTGGACTGCCTTTAGCAGTTTTAAAGGAATACAGTTTTATAATAATAATAATAATAATAATAATAATAATAATAATAAAGCTTGCTTGAAAGATTTGAAAAATATCTCTTGTCATTCTTCTCAGCAACACATTAGTAATTTTTGGATGTTTTAACTTAAAGTTACTGTATAGGTACTGTAAATAACTACATATGTTTCTCCCATGGGTCACAAATGCTTAACCTCACTCACAATGCTTGCTTTTTAATTTTAACAGATTAGTAGTTTCTTTTCAGATGCACAGGTACTAAAATAGTTAACATATTTAGTGTGTAGTGAACATTTTGTTACTACACATTTGTGTGTTATATTATCCAACACAATTTCTGCGTTAAAACTGACTTAACACATTTTTGTGTAAAACATGTGTTCAGATGACACATTTGTGTGTCAAATTACATGACACAATTTCTGTGTAGAAATGGCTGACACATTGAATGTGTAAAACTTGACACAACATGTGTTGTCCCTAAACACACTCGGCACATGTGTTAAAATTCTACACATAATGTGTCATTTTTAACACATCTCTTTTTACAGTGTACAGATATACAATACAATATTCTACAATATATTCAATTGTAGTTTGTCATAAATGAGGTCAAGTGATATTTTACAACACTTTATTTTATTAACACTTCATATTTTGGATGTGTTAAGGATGTGTTAAGTATTACCTGAAAGGTAACATTTGATTATGTAAATATGACTAAATGTCTCGATTTGGGATAAATTGCTACAAAAAGGTTAAACATTTTAGAGTTTAAGAGTTTTATTTGCTTTAATGAAATCAAAGGTAAGGCTTTGACTGGCATCAGAAGAACATATTCATGTTTCTTCTCTCTTTTCCCTGATTTCTCTTCTCTTTCTCTCTTTTTCTCTCCAACACTAGTTTAGTACTACCAAGCCTTGCTCAAAACGTGATTCTCTATACAACAGGAAACCTGAACTGAGAGAGAAAATCCACTGCCTAGTCTGTGTCATACCAGCTGATAAAGTCAAAATGATGAGCAGCTCAATCTTCGAAAAAATGAAGGAAGTGAGAAACAAAGCTGTGACTCTGAGTGAGCATTTCTTTCACACATTAACACAAGCATGTTCCTACCCTTTTGGGAAAAACGGGCAACAAAATACACTTTATAAAATAGTGATTATCATATTGGTTTACTGTTAAATTTGATGGTTATTTTACAGTCAGCAGTCAGACTTGAACAAGTCCATTGATTCATTCACAACAGATTTTACTGGGTAATAATGAAAAAATGGGTAATAATGAAAAAATGTAAAATTGTATGCTGATTAATGTCACACTTAAACATTAGCTGAATGAGGCATAACAAAATGAAACTGAAATTGTCCACCACTGACACTGGCCAAATACTTAACGAGCAACTAACACTTACTGTACGTTCAGACTGCAAGTGATAAATTGCCAAGAGTTACCGAAGACTCACACACACAGCAACTCGCACAGCAACCAAAACGGCAAAGTTGCCCATGGCGTTAGCATTCAAACGTTCGGTCCTGCTTCTCTACAGGCCTCTCAACGGTAAATCGACATTCTGATTGGTAGTCGCCGAACCGCATCATAGCTCATTACATAAAGTTAACCGAAGTTTAACTTTAAATTATCACCCAAGTCGCTCATGTTTCGTCACCCAACACACCTCGCCGAAATCGCCTGTCTCCATACAAAGTCAATTAGTTCCATCGTCCGTGTCGCCTGAATTGCTTTCGGTCTGAACGCACAGTAAGTTGTATCAAATTTTTTCTATATTTTTCTTATTGATAGCACTTCTTGCCCTCAAACAACAGGCGTATCAATTGATTTTTTTCTTTAACATGATGATTATACCATATCTCTTATCCCACTTTCAAAATGTGTGTCTGTGTCTGTCTGTCTGTCTGTCTGTCTGTCTAATGTAGTGATTCCTCAGGTGGTGGTAATGACAAAAGCAGACTTGACATGTCCTGACATGGGTAGAGACCTCAGGCTCACCTACAGGAGCAAGAAGATCAAAGAGAGGGTAACTTTCTTGTACATTTCTACACCACATACAGAAGGTTGAATTACACATGCATGTGATATATACATGCATGTGTAATTCAACAATTATATATATGTGTGTGTGTGTGTGTGTGTGTGTGTGTGTGTGTGTGTGTTTAGATGGATCACTGCAGTAACAGACTTGGGATTCCCTTGAACTGCATTTTCCCAGTGAAGAACTACCACGAGGAGTCAGATCTGAATGACGAAGTGGACATCCTATTGCTGTCTGCGCTCAAACACATCCTGAATATTGCTAACGACCACGTGGCAGCGATCGCACACACTCTAGCCAACACTAAACACTAACATTTGGAAACACAATGAGTTAGTCAGCAGTCACGATGTAGACAAGCGAAACACAACCAGCATTGGCACTGCCATTCTCCCAGCAAGCATCACCAACACTCCCTTCTTAAGTGACAGGGTTTTTGTTTCTCTCTCTCACTCACTCACTCTCTCATTGCCTAGCTTGCTCACTCACACACTTTTTCACTCGAACATATAGACACTTTCTCATTCAATAATGGTGTTATTTATTTATATTTTTTTTCTTTGCCCCCAATGGCACCTTCTAGCCAGCACAGCCTAAAAGGCACTACTTTTACCCCCTAAACACTAGTGCCTTGAAGGCAGCGCACATTCATGGTCACACTTGAGTCTTTATGCAAGGACTGCTGATTGTTGTGTTGTTTTGTAAGGCAAGACTGATCATCTAGTGATATACATTAAATTGATAAATCATAGACCTACTGAAATAATATAATTAAGAATAATGCCTGCTGACAACAAACTGTCATTGTGTATCCAAGGTTAGTTCAATCCTTGGTTCTTTTGTTCTCCAGCAGACAGCAAACTTGTTTTACAGGGCTATGATTGAATGACTGTGAACTATCACGTTAACATGCATAGATGGAAGAAAAATTCCTATACTGCACTGTAATAAAGTTGAATAAACCCTATAAGCAAATGACTTACATTTACTGTGTTCTACATTCACTATAACCGTATGACTAAATCTGACTACCTCCCTACTGGAGATGAGCATCTTGGCTTAGAGCCTGTCATGTGGACACGTCAAAGCATTCACATGGAGAAAGTAACCAAATTATACTGTAACTAAGAAAGTATCTAATGAGTGAGCTATAAATAACTAGTAAAAATACAGTGTAGACACTCTGGAATGCTTAACTGATGAATTCACGATAGATTCAAAACTTGGCGATGGGGTAGCCTCCTTTCTTTGGCCTAGGCCTAGTAATTTCTTACTAAACAAACAATGCTTACTAAGGTTTAGTTTTAGGCTTAATCAATGCTAAATATGTGTTATCTAGGTGTCTAGGTTACCTGATGCATATGTGTGCTACTCATATGTGTATATGTGCATATTATATGCATAAGTGTGCATGTGTTATCTACAGTTTTGCTCATCCACTGATTATTGTCCCTTTATGACCACTGGGGTCAGAAGTTGATCCGGGAATGCAGCAGTAAATTCCTGCAATGACTCATAGTTTACTGGAATGTTCGACTTTAGTTCCACGTGGAAAAGAACATGGGGGAGGGGGGAGGGGGGGGGGCAGTAGAGGACAATACAGGCCTTAAAAAAATGACAGAGAGAGAGAGGGACATGAAGGGGAGGAGAGAGAGAGAGAAAGGAGTCGGGAGGGAAGGAGAGAGAGGTAGAGAGAGAGTAGGAGGAAGTGAGGTAAACAGGAAACGTAGAAACGTAGAGTGAGAGAGACAGAAACAGACACATTATCTCACGGATCGTCTTCTAGGTATAGTACATTGTATTTTGGAATTTACCTTTATACTGTTATTTTTGTTTGTTAGTTTGTTTGTTTTTTCATGTCAGCAAAGACTTCACAATGGATAAGAAACAGGTAAGGTTATCTGCAGTAGGGCCATATTGTTGTGTCCTTTTTACTCCTTACAGAGCTTGTTACTTTATCAAAACACAAGGAAAGTTTATGCTGTGTAAATTTTTTTTTGTGAAATTGTGTTTGTCAGCCTATTATGTGCTTGTGCATTATTGTCGATAATAATTCTCTAGAGCCAGTCAATCTGCGCTTTGATCCTGATTAGCTAAGATTAAAATCAACACACGGCAAACTTGAAAGACCTCTGTACACCGGTCCTTACCTGTGGCACACTTTTGACAGCCTTTGGCATTCTATTACTTTATATTTTATTTAGATTTATTAAATGTTATTGTTTTCAATACAATGCTACACTTTATTATAGAAGACTGTTCTTATCAGCAAATCTATTGTTAAGCTATAGGCAAATTAGGCTAGACCTGTGACTGCATTCTGTTTGCTTTGATATAATTGCGGTGGTTTGTATGAAGTTAGATTCGCTTTTCAGCAGGATTATATTGTGAATCCTTGATGAAAATAGCAAGAAACCTTCACAAACTTTTGCTTTATGATATGCCACTGCATTCTGAATCTGGTGCTCATTGCTTAAATAATTATTGAACATGACCGCTATTGTAACAGAATTGTAACAGAATGTTCAAAACTCACCTGCTGATATTTTTATGCTATTTTTATGCTTTATATTGCTTTATTTTTTCAACATTCATATCACCACATTTTGTTTCACACACAGCTGAGTACGTTTTTTTGTTTGTTTGTTTTTTTACAAAAACAGACCCGCTTGCTGTTTCTTCTTTACACATTCATAACCTCACATTGTTGCCTTGTTTCACACACAGTTGAGTATGGAGGTGGACGATACAGATGAGGCTGCTGCTCGACTCTCCGCTGTTCATCTCTCTGCTGGGGGTCCTATACCATACGGTGTACGCCTTCGGCCTGCTGAATTAACTGTTCCGCGTCGCATGGGTTTAACAGATGACTATGCGTCTCATTCTGAGCTCTACGCTGCTCCGGACATCCTGCCCAACAGTGAGTCAGTCTCTGGAACCACACGGACAACAGCATCCTACTGGGATTTAACAAATACTAACCCCAGATTACAGTAAAAGGGACATCATAGTACTGGGATTAAATAAAAATTATCCCCAGATTAAAGGGGACACATGAACAGTTCAGATTCAAAAGCATCTAAATGTATTTTCCGAAATACTAAAAAATTAAGTTGTTTTAATAATCATTTTTCAGGTAATCTGTAAAACGGCAGTATCAATATTTTTTTATCAGTACATTAGGCCAAATTGATAAAATAATTTGAGTTGAAGTGATAATTACAGTTTATAAAAAAGTATATAAATTATTTCTATAAATTAATTGCAATGACACCTAGAGGTAATTGCAAAGTCAATCCCTGTAGCCAAACTGACCATTTACTTGTCATCCTTCTCAAGCAAATCAACCTAAGATTAAAGGGGCACTCACACTAGGAAAAACTTTGGATTTACTTCATTCTTGAATACAAATGTTCAGCCATATGAAAGTTAGATGGAGACATACAATGATTGAATTACAATATACTGACTTCATCATCCTACTAGAAAAATAAAATAAAATAAAATAAAATAAATAACAAAAGAGATGTAGATGAAGTAGACAGGTAATATAAGCCATGCGATAGATTCTGACTGTTTGAGAGACTTTTATACACAGTACCTCTGTCCACAATCCTTGTATAAAAAAAAAATTTCCCCAAGCTTTATGACGGACTGAATGCATTATTAACAAAAATTACTAATTGATTGCTTGATAATAGTCGGTTGATTGATTGATTGATTGGTTGATTGAGTAGGTTTGAGACTCATGATGTTGTGTTTTACAGTGTCAGATGCTCCATGGAGGATCCTGGAATGGAAGTGAGTTTACAGTACTGTTTGTTTCTTCCCCTTATAATAATATTTATTTATATAGCACTTTTCAAAAACATATAATATAAAAAAATAAATTTAGAAGGAATATGTTTATTTTGACTATTTGCGAGTCTGTTTTTCCTCAATATTCAGTATATTTTTGTGTTTCCAATACTTAGCAATCGGAAGAACATAAGAGATGATTTGAGGAGATTCCCCATCAGCACCCCAGGGGTGAAGGGTCTCCGTATCCTGGTCCATGGTCCAGTGGGAGCAGGGAAGTCCAGCTTCATCAACTCCATAGACTCCATCTTCCAGGAGCGAATGACCAGTGGGGCCATTGCTGAGGCAGTGACCGACCACAGCTTCACAAAGACAGTCAGTTGTTTGTATTGGACAGTGTTACTGTATATCTAGGTCTCATGAAAGTCATGGCAGAAGTTATATTCTGTATTAATTTGTATGTGATGTAATTTGCAGTTCCAGACCCACTACATTAAAGACCAGAGTTACGGATCCTTCCTGCCTTTTGCCTTCTGTGATGCCATGGGTCTGGAGGCTGGGTATTCTGAAGGGGTGGGAAGTGAAGACCTCGTCAAAGTCTTGCAAGGTCACATCCAAGACGGATACACGGTAAATACTAACATACGGTCACATTAAAGATGGCTATTGGTCAATATTAACAAGGTCACATCCTAGATGACTATACTGTAAATCCCAACAAGGTCACATCCTGGATGACTATACAGTAAATACTAACAAGGTCACATCCGAGATGGCTATTCACCTTATTCCGCGGGTAAACATGGGCGCTGCCATGACGATTGTCATTCAACATCCGGTCTAGCAACGCATTGACTTAGCGTTGTGATATTTGGTGGTTTTAACGGTCTAATATAAGTGGTCTTATTATGAAGTTGTGCTCACTATATCCATCAATAAAGTTAGAACAGTTCGTCGCCAGATAAACAATGATGTTTTCAGCAGTAAAAACGGTGTTTCTATGGCTACAATAAGGAGTTTTGTGATCGTGGTATTTCATGAAAATTACGTTGATTTGAATGAGAGGCAGCGTCTAACGGAAGTTCCAAGACAATCGGAAAGCAAACGCAGAAGAAAAAAAGACAAAAAGGGGCAGGGCTGCATAAGGTGAATACAGCAAATACTAACAAGGTCATATCCTAGTTGACTATACAGCAAAACATACAAATTCAAAGTACAAAGTACAAAGCGCACCAGGATCAGGTATTCTATCTGGGTCACAATGTTGTCAGGTTTTGTTACTGTTATGTTTTCCAAACCAAAGACAGGCCTACCATCTAAACACACACAGATGGGAGAAAAACACTTCCTCTCCTTACTGCAATGATTTTCGGGGGAAAAAAATCCAGAAAAGCAAAGTTTTATTCCACATCTCATTTTGGCCTCTCTCTCTCTCTCTCTCTCTCTCTCTCTCTCTCTCTCTCTCTCTCTCATTCTAGTTTAACCCAGCCAACCCGTGTTCAGAGTGGGACTATGGCTACAACAGGAACCCCAGTCTGAGTGATAGAATCCACTGTCTGGTCAGTGTGATCCCAGTGGGTTTCGTCTCCATGATAGATGACGCCGTCATCGACAAGATGAAGGACATCAGAGCCAAAGCTGCAGCTCAGAGTGAGTTATAGGTATATGTTTTATATATATATATATATATATATATATATATATATATATATATATATATATATGGGCAATTCCAGCGTTATGGACGTGACATTTTCGTGCATTGTTGATGAACAAAAGGCCAGATAACCTCCGCAAACCTAGCAGTATTTCACAATTTTTTTTCATATTCTTCTGCAAACTCCATGGCTGAATACAGGCAAACAGAAAAAAATAATATCATGATTTGCATCATAAGAATATGAGCCTTTCAATTTGCGTTATGGACGTGACGAAAAACGGACAAACTTTTGAGAGAGCGTAGTTTTTGCTGTGAAGTGTGTGAAATTTCTAGAGAAATGTAAATATTACTACATTCATACCAAACAGGACACCTCAGTAAAGACAGAGAAAGACTTAATTTCAAATGTAAATGTAAAAAAAGTTGGTTTTCATTGGGAGACATGGCGTTATGGATGTGACGTTATGGACGTGACGTCTGGAAAAACCCTCCAAAATGATACAAAACAATTGTGAACGGTGGATTTTAACCTGTAACAAGAGAAATAGTAATAT
The DNA here is from genome assembly GCA_027497455.2 of Sardinella longiceps. Classification (NCBI taxonomy): domain Eukaryota; kingdom Metazoa; phylum Chordata; class Actinopteri; order Clupeiformes; family Clupeidae; genus Sardinella; species Sardinella longiceps. Next base: position 7,293 of record JAODXP020009928.1, on the reverse strand, counting down.
AACAATGAAAAATAACTGATAGTATTGCAACTTTATGTGTGTTATCACCCACTTATGCCCATTATAAGCCCCTCCATAGACTTACATTATAGCTGAATAGGGTAAAAAATTTAACAAACAGATATCCTTTCGAAACTTGCTCAGTTGAATATTTACATCGAGACAATACTTTTTTGTATTGGAAGTTTTCTGAAAGAATTTGTATGTCCATGGAGGTGAGACTTAAAGTTTTAAGGTGAGGTTTACTTTTTCGTGGAATTGCCCATATATATATATATATATATATATATATATATATATATATATATATATATACTGTATATATATTAGGAATAAATATAAGATATATAATTTAGATGTATTGTTCACAAGTTAAGTAATAACAAATGTAAGATAACCTCACAGTGTGTTAATGATGTGTGTGTGTATGTGTGTGTGTGTGTGTTTGTGTGTGTGTGTGTGTGTGTTTGTGTTTGCATGTGGGTGTGTCTATGTGTTCATTGCTGCAGAGATTCCCCAGGTGACCGTCCTGACTAAAATTGATGAAACATGTCTGAAGGTGGCTGAAGATGTCAAACGTGTCTACAGGAGCAAGAAGATCAAGGAGAAGGTGACCTCCGTGTGTGTGTGTGTGTGTGTGTGTGTGTGTGTGTGTGTGTGTGAGAGAGAGAGAGAGAGAGAGAGAGAGATCGGAAGACGGAGGTGTCAGTTACTTACACTGTTTAGTTTATGTAGGTGCTATAGAGTTTGAAATGACAAACAGTGCTTTGTTTTTTTTGTATGTTTGTTTTTGTTTTGTTTTTTAAATTACAATGCTGTTGTAGGTCAGCAAGTGTGAACAAAAGACTTATCTTATATGCAACCTACTTATGTGGATTCATATAATTTTTTGATGGTGAGTCAAATTGCCAAACTAGCTCACTGAATGTTTGTATGTGCCTGTTTAGATGCAGGAATGCAGCAACAGACTGGGGATTCCCATGAACTGCATCTTCCCAGTGAAATGCTACCATGAGGAGATCCAGCTGAATAATGATGTGGACGTGCTGCTGCTATCTGCTCTGACTAACATCCTGAACTTTGCCAACGACCACGTGGCGGAGATGGCAGCAATGGCGCCCCCTGTTGCTGATGTGGGGGCTAGCAGCAACTATTATGTGAACATTGATTACAGCCAGCAGGAAAGTCCTCCTCCAATACCGCCAAGAACATACAAGTCTCACTTGTTTTGAAGAGGAAAACACACACACACACACACACACACACACACACACACACACACACACACACACACAAATAACGCAGACACATGCTAGCTTTGCATTAACGCACACAAAATATGTAGCGGTCTTTTTTACTGGTATAACTTCATCACACAGATTGTTTCCTGCCATGGAACAGGAAAAGGGCATATTACCGTTTACCGTATTATTCTCAATGCCAAGTGTGTAGGTGTGAACCGAGGTATGTAGGTCCAAACTAATGCAATACCCGCCCACTTCCTGAACTCAATTCTATAATACAGTAGTTTTGTGGAAAAAGATGTATGTTATGTTTGCGTACAAACTAAAAACTATTATGTGTGTTTACTCTATCTATACTATAGATAGCGGAACTATGTCACCTTCCTTTTTTTCAGTAAAGCTATGTTCATGTCCATGAAAGGGATAGTTTTTCGATTGATTGATAGATCAACATATTAATTAATGTATGAAACCATTAATAAATGTCTATTTGATTTGTGTATTACTTTTTTATTGCTATCAATACCTCATGAAACTGCAAATGCAAATGGATCTAACCACTTGTTGAAAAATATGTGTGGAAAGAATCTAAGAATCTTAAGAGTATAAGTTCCAGAGAGATAATAGAGAGAGAGAATGGAGCGATAGTGTATTGCCCATATATGTCTGTGCTGTGTCTCTATCTCTCCTGTCTTATCACTAGAGCTCACAGTCTTCGCTAATTGATACAGTGACACATCATTAACGCACTATTGTAATAACGTAAGGAGAAAGATATGTCTGTGACAGACGTGAATTAATGGTTAAGAGAAGGGAGGTCACTGATTACATCAGAGCAAGAGAAAGATTACGCAAGAGGAAGAGTGTTGTACAGGCTACGTGAGAGTAGGCTAATTCAAAGGTTGAGAGGAGGCAAAGCGAGAGAGAAATACAACGAAGTGAGAGAGAGAGTGAAGGCAGACTGTGTGAGCTAGAGGAACTTGGTTTGGGGAAACAGATCACTTGTTGGTGTAGTAGAGGTCGAGTGAATGTGAAAGAGGAGAAGTCGAGAAAAAGCAGAGGAAGAGGACAAAGGAAGAGAAAACGACGAAGAGAAGAAAAGAAAAAGAGGTGATAGAAGAGGCAAAACATTACAGAGGAGAGGAAACAGCCCAAGACAAGCCAACACAGAACACTGCACTACTCACAAGTAAGAATAAAGAGTTGGGACAAAGCTGAAAAAGGTCTCACCAAATGTACACGCAATTTACAAAACTTTCAGTTATCTGTTTTTTTTAGTGCAGTTTATTTTTAGCGCAAACACTAAAAGCTATAGCTATTCTTGGAGGTCGTTGGAAATAATGCAACTAAATTATACAACTGTGTGAACGTACATGAGAATTTATTTTTTTGGGTGTAGAACAAAAAACATTCATTTCATTCATACATTCATTCTCAATTTCTTTTTAAGAATCCGGTTCATAAGGTTGGTAGAAGATATCCTTTTTAGCAGATATTCCAAAGATGACGTAGTTTTCCTCTTGTATTTCCTATAAAATTTCTTATCTTGAATCTCTCTTATCATAGTACCATTAGCATTCATTTGCTGGACAGTCACAGTGTGACGTTTGCTCATAAATGCCATAACAGTCAGCTTATTAACGTTAATGGCACAGATGCAGATTTTCATTTTCATGCCTGCTCACATTCACAGTGATACAGGTTACAGGCTTTTTTTTTTGAAGATGTAGCTGAGGTCACCTAGCACAGCACTCGCCCTAACCATTGAGTTGAAGAGTTAGAAGCATTCTTAAAGGAATATTCCAACTTACCTGTTTTAGTAAAATATGTAGGTAAAAGCATGTTGGACTGGCAGAGGCAAATATTAGCTTTAGCTTAGCATAGGTGCTGGAATGTAAAGAGTTGCTATCTGGCTACTTTATATTCCAGCACCTATGTTAAGATGAAGCTAAAAAAACAAAGGGTTGCCAGACCAGGAGAAATGCATGCACTGAGACCAAAATGCTTTTACCCACATTAGTCCAGGTATATGTTGTGAATGATCCATTTTCATGAAAAAGGTGGACTATTCCTGGCTATCTATCCCAGGCTAGTTGCCATCCATTGCACTGGTTCTGATATATGTTTAAAACTCTTTTTTCTTTTTCTCTCAGTGCTAGGAACGCCCTGGAGATCTTTGGACTGGAGGTGAGCACTGTTCTTTCACACACAACATAAGGCAACCTGGAGAATTTGACATGCATGTCGTTGCTTGTCTGCAAACTAATATAGCAGCAAATTGCATTCCATTCTATACAGTATTCAGTCTGCATTTAACTGGCAATTACAGTAGGTCGGTATGAAAGAGAACTGTATGTTGTCGGTAGTTACTCTGCACTGAAGCATCATTTTGCAATCACCCTACCCAAAGCCATAGAGTAAGTTTCTATGGCTCTGACCCTGCCCTGATAAGAGTTGTTGCCATATGTTCCTGTAATGGAAATCTGACCTGTCAGTGCCTTAATTTGAACTTAAATATATTTAAAGGAATTATCTGGATTGAATCAACCCGTAGCCCTGTTGGTAGGTGTTTTCCTGGCCTTGCCTTCCTGTGTACTTCTGCTTGTTAAAAAAAAAAAAAAGCGAGCAGGCGGCGAGAGTTGTGAGAGATTATTTTGGGTTTCTGCTGTTGTAGTGTTGTTTCAAACTTCTACAGTTCATGCCTCCAGCTTGCAATCGTTCATCAATGGATGAGACCAGACCTTTGTACGAAGCGAGGCATAGACCAAGGGGTCTTGGCCAGCGTAGATAGTTATGAGAGTGACCAGATTTCATCCAACACAGGCCAAATAGCAAAACGGCAGCCAGTGCTAACTGATGAGGGCATGATATTGTTTTTCCGCATCTGTTAGCTTATCTGCAGTCGCTGCCGCTCTCTGATACTGATTGATAGAACAAAATTGTGGACTGATTGACTCCAGATTTTTCCTTTAATTTATTCTCTGCGTATTAAAAGCACTAATAAATGAACTGGTATTTACTTTGAGTTAGCTTTCTTTTGAAAGGACAACAGGTTTATCCATGAGAAAAGGAATATAGTAATTGTAAGTATATTTATGTTTTTCCTCTTTTGTCTAGTGATAGGAGAAAAATGAAAGATGTCGTGAGAAGTCTTAAAATCAGCACACCTGATGTTAAACAACTCCGTATCCTACTCCATGGTCCAGTGGGATCAGGGAAGTCCAGCTTCATCAACTCCATAGACTCCATCTTCCAGGAGCGAATGACCAGTGGAGCCATTGCTGAGGCAGTGACCGACCACAGCTTCACCAAGATAGTGAGTCAACTTACTCTCTATTGAACTCCGACAATCTGATCGATTACTTGTGTTTGTGTCACCTCTGCAGCTAAATGAAATTATTTATAAAACTAGAAAAGCGGTCAGAGAGCACAGACCCAACATAAATTCCAGATGATGTTCTGGAACCCCAATCGCCACCAAAATCTTATCAGTTTCTACTTGTCCCAATATACACATTGTCTGAAAATTTCATCCAAATCCGTGGAGTACTTTTCCAGTTATCTTGTACACAGACACACACACAGACACATACCGAAGAGGCAATAATTGTTTATTGTGTTTGTGTATGTGTGTGTTATCTCTTCTAGAAGACTTAACATTTTAACTGTAGTATGTGTGTATGTGTTCCCTTAGTTCCAAACGCACTCCATCAAAGACCAGAGTTATCGCTCCTTCCTCCCCATCATCCTCTGTGACATCATGGGTCTGGAAGACGGCTACTCTGAGGGGGTGGAGACAGACGACCTCAAAAAAGTCTTACAAGGTCACATCAGAGATGGCTTTGAGGTAAAAACACATACTTGCACTTATAAAATATGTATTATAGGCTATGTTATACATTAATGATCATGTTATTTTTGCAAAGTTCTTAATATAAACACCTTAATGAAGTGTTATAATGCATTAATGAATTAATAAATGCTTTATTATAATGTCATTGTGTAAACCTACAAAGCCTTTAATACTCCACTGGATAAATTGGTAAATACTGATGTCATTAGTATTAATAGCCTAACTCTATATACATTCTCATGATTATACTTAGAAGGCATTAGAATATTATTGTTGCTTTATTATAATGTTACTGTGTAAACCTACAAAGCCATTAAAACTCCGCTCAATGTTTTTCCCCCATCCGTCATCTCTCTCCTTCCCTCTAGTTTAATCCTGGCCGCTCATGTTCGGAACGCGACCCTCATTACAACAGCAATCCCCAGCTGAGTGATCAAATCCACTGTCTAGTCAGCGTCATCCCGGCCAATAAGACCCACCTGATGGACGACGCCGTCATTGACAAGATCAAGGAAGTGAGGGAAGAAGCTACAAGACTGAGTGAGTTGATTACAGGAATAATATTAGCAATCATGTAATGATAGATCGAGGGGAAATAAATAAATAAATATAACAAGCTAAAGCTAGGAGTGACGGTTGTAAAAAAAAAAGTTTAATAAAGATCTCGATCACGAAATCAAATTCCGAACATTTGTTCCATAACGGTTTGCAAAATAAAGCACTGTTTAGTATACTTATAAGTAAGGGGGGTGGGGTGTAGGGGCGGGTGCTTAAATATGCACACATGATAGGCTACTGGAACCAAAGTGTGTGTGTGTGTGTGTGTGTGTGTGTGCTGTGTGTGTGTGTGTGTGTGTCTTCATTGTTACAGGGATTCCCCAGGTGACAGTCCTGACAAAGGTGGATGAGGCGTGTCCTGGGGTGTTTATAGACCTGAAAGTAGTCTACAGGAGCAAGAAGATCCGAGACAAGGTGACTGATAACAGTGACTGATATATGACACAGTACACACCTGTGTATGTCTGTGTTTGTGAATGTGTGTGAACGAGAGATAACATCTATGTATATATATATGACACAGTAGGCCAAAACACTGTGTGTGCATGTCTGTGTTTGTGTGTGTGTGGAGAGAGAGACAACAACTATGTATATGACACAGTAGGCCTACACACCTGTGTATGTCTGTGTTTGTGTGTGAGGAGAGAGATAACAACTATGTATATGACACAGTAGGCCTACACACGTGTGTATGCAGGGTGCGATTTATGAAAAAATCAGAGGGGGGGATGATTCTGAAACGGCATTGCGTTGGTGACGTCATTACTAGACACTAAAATGACCCTGAAGTCTACTGCAGTTCCTGTGACTGCTGCGTGTCGAGCGCAACATTTTTCACAAAACTTACAAACTCTCTCGTTCAGACTTAACTCTCCTGCTGCTTACTGTGTGTTAAATAGTTAAATAAAGTGCTGCAGATTACATTGTTTAATGTTGCCGACAATAGCCAAATTACTTTGATATCTCAGAGATGTGTTGACCCAAGTCATTCGTTGGATCCGACGGTATGCGCGGTATAGGACGCTGGAGACTGTAACCTAAACAATTTGGTTTTGCAAATGTGAGGAAAGCCAGGGCATTGAGCATAAAAATAGCCAATGCAAATAGGGCCAGCTAGGCATTCCTTAGGTATTGTTGAAGCATTATGCCAGTTCTCTGTCATTTTCCACTACTGGCTGAATGACCTAAAAAATCGTCATTCCCACGATTCAGAAAGATATTTTGCCTGATATGCACGCATTTCATATCAAACTTAAATTATGCCTATGACAAACAGTTCGTTTCCCTTTGCACAAAGTTGTTCAAGCAATGTGATAACATCACAAAGTTTCCTTTCGTTTTCCAAGCTTTAGTCTTTCCAGTGAGAAAAAAAACACCTGCGCATAGGCTGAAGTTCGCGGCAAAATTCGCCAGTTGTCACGCATGCAAATCAGGACACAGGACGCATTTTTTACATTTTATAATTCGCTTGTTTATGCGCGCTAGATGTTCTTTAGTCACATCACATGGCTTGCATACTGTCATGAGATATCAAGGGGGGATAAATGTTATCCCCACCGGAGATCAAAATTATTCAGCAGAGGGAGGGATACCAAAACCAGAAGTGGGATTTCTGGCCATCCCCCCTACAAATCGCAC